>JAUTXX010152816.1:1571-15670 GCA_032273605.1 Panulirus laevicauda | reverse complement strand
TCAACAATTTTGCTTAAAGTTTTATGATCAGTCTACTGTAAAACAAGCGTAAAAGAGTAATAAAGAAGTTGTCTACGTTCTATTTATTGTTTATGTCAAACAATATCAATTATCCGAAAGCTAAAATCGAACTAAAAATTAACATCGGGTTAAGTAAATGATATCTGTGCTACTATACGGATACCATTCATGAGAAATCTTCTAATATTTTAGTCACCATTCTTTACTATCCTATTCTATTAAATACAATTATATATTTGATCATGATACACCCGTAAACACTAATCTAAAGAATATAAATTGGTTATGTGACCCAAGGTACTGTCAGTGGCATACAATCTAGAACTCACGAAAATGTAACTCGTGCACAACAACAACATCATATTCAGCACAAACACTAAACTTGGACTATTGTATCATCTGTATCACAACAACGTTGGTGAAATAATTTCAGGTAGAAACTTGAGGAATGTACAATTCAGAGGAAAAAATATTACCATTTAAAAACCATACTTTGTTTATTTAGCTCAAGTTTCTGTCGTGTTTCAGCTTTGTGCATTTGCAGTTACTGCGGCTCTTTGTAATTCATAAGTAAGCAATGTGTTTTATTTTGTGTTGATGTGTTTTATTAACTAAAAAACTCAGGGAAGAAGGTTAATCAGCAGGACTGTTTTTTTTGTTTTGTTTGCACAGATTCATTGGTAAGGTCATTTATATATTTTCTAGTACAATAATATTTGAGTAGAGGGTATGGTTGTAGGTTCCTGGTGCCACGAACCTATATATGTGTGGTTCTTGAATATATAAGTAATACACTTGCAAAAAATCAACAGAACGTATAAAAATCTCACTCAAAAAATCTCTGGCAGTTGAGGTTTATCTCATGTTCAGTATTCTTGTAAAACTATTCAAGCAACACCCATGATTTAATATCATGCAACTACCTTGGAACATCAACAAAATGATGTCCCTGAGCAGCCATGCAATCCCAGCAGCAGATTGTACATCTTGGCAAGTGGATGAAGTTATGCGAGATTTTCATAGGTTCTGTTGGATTTTACAAGTATTACCCACCATATTTTTGCATAAACCCCACAATTTTTGCTGAAATGCATAAACTTTATTACTACCATCTTATTTGAAAAAGATTATTAAAATACATGCTCCATCATGCTCCATAATTGTTACTGTATTCTATTATTGCTGTACCATCATTGCAAAACAAAATCTAGTACTATCCCAAGCTAACAGCAATGCAGAGGTGAAGTAGACCTTAGTTTTTTCAATCATTATATATTGTATGGAGAATGCAAGAATATTTAAGGAGCAACCTTTAGAGGAGCTGTAACATTCATGAAAAACTGGACAAATTGAATAGGAAAATAATGCAATACTGAGCTTTCCTTGAAATATAAACAAAGTCCAACAGAATTGTTAGAGTGGCCATAATGAAAGGAAAGTCCTGGTTTAAAACAATCGACTGAAATATGGGGCTCTTCTCTTTGGGCCCCTGTCCCAAGGTTGTCACAATGTAATTCAGATATGGAAAGTAATTCAAAAATATTGATCAAGGGGCATGGAGGATTGCTAATCATCTTTCAAGTATGGATGCTTTCCTTTAAACTTAATCAAATTTTTCAGTAGACTCCTATTTTTATTTTTATCAATATTTTGAAGAACTTTCCTCAGTAGGATGTTTCATTTTTTTTTAATAAGATACCACACCTAAACTAGCTGATTTACTTCACGATAATTATCCTTTGACTTTTAACGTCATTAGCTGGAAGGGTTATGAGACAAGAAAAATATTGGGTTAATCAATGTAGACAAGTGACACTTGTAAGGAAATCAGTAGAACATAAATAATCTTATTTCACATCCCCAAGTAGTCTGCTTGTGTCCCTACCACCAAAGCTTGTATCTGCTTGCTGTTTTAACAGCTAAGCTGTAGAACTCTCTTCCTTGTTTTGTTGTTCCCTCTCCTATGACCTTTATAGCTTTACAAGGCAGGTTTACAAATCCATTCAGAGCCCTGATTGACTTCTATATTTTTTTTCATGCTATTTTACCTTTCACCTGAAATGGCCTTGACTTGAGCATGTTTTGCCAGTTTTGGGAGACTCTATTAAAAAAGAGCCAACAGTTAATCTATTTTCAGAATTATTTGAAAAATATAGACATTATGGTCTTGGTAAATGCTACTCTCACTCTTCCATGGTGTGTCATCCTTCTATGTATACCAATTTTTTTTTTCTAAAAAAAAAAATAGCATTTCTAGTCTTCTATCTCAAAAGAAATATTTTCTCTGTAGGAGGAACACCAACCTCGCGGCATGCATGACAGTGGACATGGCGTAGAAGAAGACATGTTTAAAGATGTATTCAAATTCTATAAAAGAAAAAAGCCACCTCCTGATCTTGGCCATGTCCTTCAGATTGATGACCCCTTCCAGGTAAAGCATGTCATGGGAGAATTGATATTGTTCTGAATTTCTTATTTTGTTTTTCATTATATTTTCAGTGTCTTGTTAGTAGGAAATGATATTCCTTTTTTTTTCTTATGAGAACATCAAATTTATGCATTAATTAGAACACTGTTGAATAGAATGATGTTTCTTAACCAGTTCTTTAAGTTTCTCTCATCCTGTTTATCTGATGATGATATAGTATTTCACTGTTTGCTATTTGTTTTCAAGAGATCACATTGATGCAAATGTACATGGATGGTTGCCTTTATTATCTTTAAGGGTTGATTGCATTAGGCTTGCAGTATTGTCCTGTATTTTTGAAATCTATACCAGAAGTAAAAGATTAGTTTTCATGGTTTCAAAATAGCTTAGCAGGAAAAAATCATTCCTAGGTGAAAGGAGTAGATTTTGGAATCAATTCACCATTATTATATCAGATTATTGTATCAGAAGTTGTTTGTAAATTAATGTTTCAAATATATGAACAGGTTGAAAATAATTTTCCATGCTTTCTGTCATCTTTTATGGTTTGCCTGTCACTTTCACAGGGTATCTAACCTTCCCATGCCTTCAAGGCTTTATTAACTGAACACTCAGGGCATTTATGATTCATCTCGTGTGTAAGTTAGGAATTACACATAATCCAAGATAAAATTTGGTAGATAAAGCTTCCATTTCTAAACTAGTTTTATGACTATAGACTTTTTATCATTGTGATGATCCTTCTTATATTTGATATCATGTTCATGGGTGGACAGATGGGTGGCATAGGAATTACCCCTGGCAAAACTAACTTTATTCATGTTGACCCTGCTGTACAAAGAAAACAGTTGTCGATAAATTTGTATAATTTCTGGGAAATGCAACATATGTCTCACCATGAACTAGTTGCTTTATATGATTTTTTTTTTTCATTTCCTAGGAAGGAATGCAAATACCTCCATGTGCTATCTCATGTAAGGACCAGGAAGATGCACAAAAAATTGGACTCGTATCACATTCTTCTTGGAAAATCTATTCTGTGAAAGCTCATCCAGGTAAACAGAGAATTTTGTCAATTAATTGCTTGTGATGCTGCACAGTGGCAGCGAGCCACAGCTTCCGGTCAGCCACACAATCATGTGTAAACAACCGTTACTCTACATTGTATTGTGTTACCAGCATTTTTTTGGATATTGTGTTTCGTGTTTTTACATCCCATCATGTTTACAAATCGCCCGTCTGTGTCTCCTGCCTCCTTAAATATATTTTCGACAGGATAATTTCAAACTTATGATGGATTTATCGAAACGAAACCCCATCATAAGTTGAGGAACATCTGTGTATGGTTGTGTGACTGTCTGATGAAATGATGGTGACAAAAACATCAAAATGCAAAAATTTAGATTTCAAAATACTGAAGGCTAGATATTGGAATAAAACATAACGAATGGACAAAAATAAGAGGATTACCAGTAGGTAAGCAGTGTGCTAACTTTTAAACAACTTTTAATTCCTTGAAGCCCATGTCTCTATCACTCACTTGTCAAACACTCTTATTTTCAGGGTTGCTGATCATCCTTAATCCTTTCACAAGCCAAGGTCAGCTGGAATGGATTAAGACATGCCTAAAAGAGTTTCCCTGTGCAAGTAATAAAACCAACTTAGCCTCGCATGGCATCACACTATCAGACAACACATGGTGGCAATTAACATGTTCGTAAGTAATCAGGACTGGCTGTCACTGTGGAGGATATAATTAATATTTGATAAAACAAAAGCGTTCTCCAGCACTTAGTAAATAGGCTTGCGTACATGGATCCATATCGTGAATGTAGTTAGAGTTAGGTGTCATTGGTGGCATGATCATTTAATAAAAACCTGACCTATAAAAGTGCTCTTGCTTCTTCCATGCTAATTCTTGAGCATCAATAAGCCATCTTTTTTGTTTTAAGCTTTTTCCATTACCAGTATTTTTACTCTGCATCTTATTTTTCACCTATTTTCAGGTGCTCACCTAAATTTTTATTTCTCCTTATATTTATGAAAATATCTTACTTGCAGAAGTGAAGGCAAAAAAAGTGGACTGAGGAAGAAGCTGCGTTGGGTGACACTTGGATATCATCATAACTGGGACACAAAGGTACTCAGTCCATTATCTATTTATCTTGCTTCTGTTTATCATGAGGGGAGGGTTGTCCAGTATTCCACTGATGGTTCATTTCATTCATCACACACTGCAGCATTCATTATGGCCTATGCATTTTCAGACTCCAAAAGATCTTTGAAACATTGCATTTTTCCATTCTTTTATTAATTTGAGAGTTCAAAGTATGCCATCATGTATTAGGTTTCTAAATGATAAGAGGGATAGATGGACAGAGGAAAACAGTATGTAGAGTTTCTAAAATGTGAATACTATTTATATGACCAGTGTTTAAGGCACGATAGTAATTCCTTAAATACCCACAGCCTGGATGGAATGTTAGGTCTGGCTTTTTGTAAAGAATTAAATATTTCTAGAGTTAGATTTTGAATAACAGCCTCTTTTTCTTTTGTTCATTTTTGCTTACCATTTCCTGGATTAGCATGGTAGCACCAATGACAGAGGAAGAAATGGCATCATTCTCTCATATCCATTCTCTATCTTTCATGTGTAATACATTGAAACCACAGCTTCCTATCCACAACCAGGCCCTGTACACGTTTGTGCTGTTTACTCCAAGGTCATATGTCTTGGTCCAGTCCATCAACAGCACTTTACCCCTGTATACCACACTGCTCCAATTCACTGTCCCATGCAAGCCTCACATCCTCTTGCACGTTCAGTTCCCAAGCACTCGAAAACTTTTCACTCTGTCCTTCCATCTCTCATTCAGTCTTCTTTCCCTTGTCCCCTCTGGTTCTGGCACTTACATCTTCCTTGTCAACATCCTGTCCTTATATCCTAATCATTTCAGCACACCCACTTCAGCTCTCTCAAATAATACTGTTTTCATTACCCTACATCTCTCTTACCCTATCATTCCTTTCACAAGCAGCCCTCCCCACATCATATATTGTCTTCATACATTTCATTTTCAACACTTTCACCTTCTTTCATACATTCTCATTTATATACCTATAGCCCATGCCTTATATCCACACAAACTGTTGGGACTACTATGCTTTCAGACATGCCCATCTTTAACTTCCCAGATATAATAAGTAAACTTTATATCAAGATATTTATGTTCTTACTAATAGCATTGTTGGGTATTTAATGGACATTATTCATATTCTCAGTATCATCATAGAATTTGAGAAAACTGAATTTTTGTTACCAAGAGAATGCCCAGAGTTATCAATACATATTACACGCACCTGCACTGAAAGCTCTGTTTTATGAGGAACTTTTTTATACAGACATTGTTGTGTTTCTCAGTTTAGTGTGTTATGATTTATAGTCTCTTTTATCACGTTTAATAACCCTGTTCTTGCAGAAAGACTTACAAGATTAATCAGAAAGCAAATGATCAGTCCTTACTTTCCAGGTTTAGAAAATGAACTTCATATATCAAAACTCTTCCAAGCCTAGAGAGTCTTTGTTAAATCTCTCTCAGGTGCAGTTTTTTACCCTTGAAGTGAGAACTGGTATATTATATCATGAACCATGGTTGTTTACTCATATGGGCAGTAAAGCCTGTGGCTTTATCATGCTTATCATTGGTACATATGTTTTACAGGAGTACAGTGAAGATCTTCATGGAGACATGCCTGCCAGCCTTAAGAAATTGTGTGCTGTCGTTTCAAAAGTTTTGGGTTTCAGTGAATTCCAGGCTGAAGCAGCCATTGTTAACTATTATCACCAGGACTCAACCTTGGCACCACACACAGATCACTCAGAACCATACGCTGAAGCCCCACTTTTCTCATTCAGGTATGGCTTTTCCGTTGCAGATTTGTTTATAGTTTCACCTGCTTCCTGATCAGAGTATCATTCAGTCAAATTAAACCAAATTGAAAAGTAGTCCAAAGTTTTATGCAAAATAGGAACGTATAAGTTAAGAGTAATTAGGTAATTTGGAACTTGAGATGATGGTAATGCATACCTAGTTCCATCATTCCTGTATTAATATACCTCACCTTGGTACTGTAGTGATCTGATGGGAGTCCATATTTTTAGTCTTTCCACACAAATTGCATAGCTAGGGTACTTTGTATGAAAATGCTAGAAGACCTTGCACACATAACTTTCTACCCATGAAGCTGGATTTTCTTAAATTTTGTGATATCAAGGCAGAAAGCCAAACCTTTACTGTTATAACTGAATTTTTTAAACATGAAAAGAAATTATTGATATATAAATAACTGTTGATTAATTGTCATTGAGAACCTATATACACTAAAGAAATTTCAGCCACTAGAAAGTAAATGGAGATCCACTGAACTATTTGGGCTAACTTGCAAAGAGATTGTAGGGTTAGTTTACAATTTGGAGCAATGTACTTCTCTTAAAATTGGTCACACCAGGGAGAGTTTTGGTGTGTAATATTAATTTCTAAAGATGTTGCTGAATGACCCTGGAGCACCCCTGCATATAAAAGCAATACAGAAACTTTTTTATTGTACATTACTTTATAATCCAAATTTCTTTCAGACAGTTATTCATCTTTAATTACTCATATAATCCCTGTCCTCTTTCATACCAACATTTCTTTCTCTGTGATCATCTTCCTCTTCCATATCTCTTTCTGTAATTCACTTGAGCTCATATCCTTCTCATCCTTGCATACCTTCTTGTCTCTTGTTTATAAGTGTAATATTTTTGTGTTACTGTGTGGGAGTAGCAAGACTATTCAGTTTACCTTCCTAATTGTGGCATTTTAATTTTTTGTTTTCTTTTTAAGCCCCAGACATGGACAAAAGTTCACGTCAAGGCAGGGCCATAATTGAATTATAAAGTATAGAGAGGTTAATGAAAAGGAAAAAGAAGAGACAAGGGGAAAGTAGTTACGAATTTTGGAGGAAGTGAAAAACCTGTCTTTTAAAATGTTCCAGGTCATAGTTATTGGGAAAGTCATGAGATAGGTAGAGTTCTAAAGCTTGGGACCCTCTCCTTACTCCACAGATCCCCTCCCCAACTAATTAGTTAAACTTCCCTTTAAGGCATGAATATATAAATCAGAAAATATTCATTACCTTTTAAAAGTAATCTTTACATATGAGAAAGCCCAAAATGAATGTGAAGACTCCTGCTTGGAGGACAAATTTCATTTTACAAAAGAATTGTCCTTTTGAGTTTTCAGGAATGCAATCTGGACTCTAATCCCTGATAGGCATAAACTGGTTGCCTGCCCTTAGAAATAGAGGGTTTACCTACCTTCCCATATTTTGTATGGTAAAAACAAGTCCTCTTCCTTATGAATTTTTCACTATAGTTTACAAAATTCATATGCCAATTTTAAGATCACCCATACATTTATATATTTTCTGTGACTACATCAGTCTTAACATCTTCAGATTTATTTGTATAAGTAATTATTATATTTCTTCCTCAACAGTTTTGGTCAAAGTGCTGTATTCCTGATTGGAGGTCCAACAAAGGCAACCAAACCTTCTGCTATATATCTTCATAGTGGGGATGTGATGGTAATGACAGGACCTTCACGCCTAGCATACCATGCTGTCCCAAGGATAGTACTGGTGAATGAGGAACCATGGAGGACAGAACTGTCTAAGGGAAAAGTGTGTGAATGTAAAGAAGACTCAGAAGTAAACCAAGAAAAATACGTTGATAGAAACAAGTCCACATTTGCAATAAACTCTCCAGAGGAAAATGTTTTAAAAAAAGGATCACTTGATAAAGAATGTAAGGTAAAAGAAAATTCTGAGAACATGTTTAATAAGCAAACTGATAATTCGCATGAAAGGAAAACAATCGATGGTATGGCTGATGATAGTGATATTCATGATATATTGAGTTATGTCAAAAATAATCGAATCAACATGAACGTCCGACAGGTATTAATGCCTTCAATGGACAGGCTCCTCAGATAGCTAATGTACACTTTAATTTTTCCTCATTAATTGTGACAGATTGCTGAGATTAGAAGCAGTTTAGTGGTTGGATTGTTCTGTAAAGCTAGTGATGATAACCTTTAAACTTTACCCTTACAAATTTCCCATTATCTCACCATCCCATGAATTAATCAGAATTGACTCACTGTTTATCTGTTAATTAGTTTTCTAAGTATGATATATGCATTTTTTTCTTCTACCTTTTCGATATTAACTAGAAATTATCCTTTGAAAAAAAAAATTCGTTTTGTATTGAATTACCAGGGAATATTTTGAGTATTGCTTTTGTGTTATGGAAAGCTTTTAATGAAATTAAGTCAGATAAAAGGAGAAATAAGATAAAAGCATCTTATGTTGTCAAAGTATGACTGACACATGCCACTCTCAGTGCAACTTTACCAGCTTTTTAATACTAAGTTCTTAACTTTACATCACAAGTGCAGATGCATGACCAGAGAACAATACTATTTATGTGTTAGAGATTAGCTAATAAAGTTATATTTTTTCAAAAAATTTCATAAACAAAATCATACCATATCAGTATTTTTCATCTTGTTTTATTCAGTCCTTCATAAGAAATGTATGTAATGCATAAAGAAGATTATAAAGTTTTAAAGTTATTTCTTGAAGTTACCAGAAAAAGGGCACCTATCCTTCACACACCCAATTCATCTTCACTCTATCTAACCCAGTGCACTCCATCACTCATACGCATTACATCTTCCTGCTCTTTTACCTAGTGTAATTTAATTTATTTCACTCCAGTCCTCCCACTGTACCTCCACTGTAACCCAGTGCTCTCTCTCTCTGTTAATGTATCCCCTTTTTGTCTTTCCCATCTTAACTTCCACCCTTCATTTCTATTTCATCACACCCCATACTCCCTCTCTCTCATTACACCATTACTCACACCCAGTGACTCTTCCACTCTCACCCAGTACTCCTCTCTCTTACTTAGTACACATACGAAGTACCATATGAAAGATTGCTAAAAAGATCATGGTACAGGATGCTGAGCATATTTATGGATAGACGACTGGCTCGCAGATAGCGAACAAAACTTGATATGAATATGGGGAAAGCATCCACCTGACGATTTAATAAGCAAGATATGAAGACTCGGTTCTCGGACCCATAGTTTTCATCATCTGTATCAATGATCTAGAGGTAGGACTGACCAACAGAATTTGAAAATCTTGACAAAATTAGTAAGTATACCAGTCTAATGATTAAAAATTTAGACATTAGTGGAGTGGTCAGAGCCATGACAGATTTACTTCAACATAAATAAATACAAAATCATGGTACTATAAATATTTATCAAAATGATTCATAAATCATTATAAAGAATAAAGAAAAGATAAAGACCTCTGAATGATGATCAATATTGACCTAAGTAAGAGAAACAATGGCTAACTGCATAAATGATTAATATTACAACACCAGAACCCCTTTTATGATGCAGCTTCAGGGCTGCATTCCAGTCAGGAGGGAAATGTATCCTACTTCTTGTCCATTTTACACAATTTCTTCCCCTTCTTTTACTCAAAAAGTTAATTCTCTACATCGTTTACTCCTAATCCGTTCCCATGTAACACGTCTGGCAAAGTTTCCATTCCCCCACAATCCTACTGAGTTATACCTCTCTCTTCCCCCACCCTGTCTCTCCCTTAACCCTTGCCAGCTCCTATGATGGTCATCGTTTACGACCCCCCCCCCCCCCTAAATACTGAGAGGCAATGGCAATCAAGTCGTTTCTTTAAACGCCATCTGTCGGACGGATGTGAATGTGTTCACCCTCATAATGAACTTACCAACTTATCAACTCTGACTGATATGGAGTTAAGTATACGATATTTATTTCATGTACATATTTTTAGACCAATTAAGACATCATTTAGGAGGATAGTTAACAGGTTAATTATCAAAATAACCTTAAAAAAAAAACGAATCCTCTGAAGTTTGAGAAAATTTTGCTATGATATTTGTAGCTACAGTTCTTGGAATATTGTTCAATCAATTCTGCCCTCGGACACTAGTTCTCACCCTGAAAAAAAATAAAAATGATGGGGTTTGAGGGTGGGGGATTGGGGGGACAGGAAGGGTGCCGACTCGTGGTGAGGATCAGTGCGGGCTCGGCAGCAGCGAGGGGCAGACGTGTTCCCGGGACTCCTCCGCCGTGCCTGGCACAATGGTGTCCCTCCTAGCCAGATGAGGCGGCTAAGTGTGGGCCGGATAGGCAGTGCGTCCGTCAGGGGTGTGTGGGTCAGCAGCTGAGCCCTATGGCAATGACTGCCGATAATCCTGGGATTGGGTTAAGTGCTCTCTAGCCTTGAGGCTATAGTGGAAAACGTGTCGTGTTTTCTGACTTAACACTCGATGAAGATGGCTATTGGGTCAGAAATTATATGAAAAATCCATGGTGTCAAAGTGACATTGGTAATAAGGATGATCTGAACGTCAGCGGCTGCGACACAGGTAAATATCTGAACCAAAATAGTTTAGTCTACCAATTTAATGCTTGGCATGTTTTCAATTAGTGCTTTAATTTCTTGGTAACTGCAACAACAGCTTTATAGTTGCTCTCATCTTACAACAACAAACATAATGACTTTGTTCTGTCTCACTTATTCCCTGCTGATTAGGCAGAACGACGTACAGAAAACTGTTATTTCCTCCAGTGCACAATTCTCTCCTCTCTTTCTCTCTTTACAAGCTCGCATATCGCAGCAGGGTTGTGCTGTGTGCTGAGCTCACACTAGTGTGGCATGTGATGGGGGAATAGAGAACTCCCTCGCCCATCCAGGTAATTAAAAGTCACATTTCCTCCCAATTCTTCTAATTTACTACCTGTCTACTTCATATCCTTCACTGATTATTTCTATATTTTTCCGTATACTGCTTTCATAATTCCCTTCATTCCTTAATTCTTTACTTACTACTTTCATCATTTGCTTTCACCCTTTACTTCTTTATCTTACTGTATACTTCTTTCATCCCTTCCTTCACTCATTATTTCTTTGCTTTACCTTCTTTCATTTTGCTCGCAATATACGTCTTTCACAATCTCGCCCGATTTTATTTCCTGTTTTCATGTTTTTTTTATTCTTCATCTCCAATACATAGTGTATATCCCCCCTCCCCCTTTCTTCCCTTCATCGTATATCCCATCTTCATTCTCTGTTATGTCTTCTTTCCCTCTGTCGGTCTTAGCGCCTCCTTCCGTTCATCTTCCTTCCCTCAGCATCTTCTCTTCATTTCACTATATCTCCCGTCTTCATTATCTATCCCATCATCTTCAATATCTCTCCCTCCCCCCATCTTCCCTTTAATATCTCTTCAGGAAGTAATCTTCCCTTCATTGTCTCTCCCCCTCTTCATTATCCCTTCCTTCCTATCATATTCCCTTCATCATCTCTCCTAGCTCATCATCTTCCCATCACTATCCCTCCCATCGTCTTTTTATCATCTCCCCCATCCCTTCATCGTCTTTCCCTTAATCTTCCCTTTGTCATCTCTGTCCAATACTCTTCCCTTCATAATCTTTCCATCCCGTCATATTCCCTTCATTTTGTTCCCATCATCATCTCTCCATCACACTTTCCTTTCATTTTCTCCTTCCATATCTTCCTGTTATCTTCTTCCCACAATATTCCGTTCATTCTATTTTCCCTCTCATCATATTCACTTCCCGTCATTTTTCCATTATCATTTCCCTATATATAATTTTCCCTTCATTTTCACTCCTCCCATCATTATCATCACCTGCCCCTCATTATCTCCCTCCCATCATCTTCCATGCATTACCTCTCCCTTCCTATCATCAAATCCCTTCCCATCAACTTCCCTTCATTGTCTATCATAATCTTCCCTTCACGATCGCTCTCTCCCATCATTTTCCCATCTTTATCTCCCTCTCTTCATCATCTCACCCCCCTTATGATCCCCTAATTATCTCTCCGTCCCCATCATCCCTGAATTATTACCCTCGTATCATATTCCCTTCACTATTTCTCCTTCCCAACACCTCTCCTTCATCTTCCCATTTCATTATCTTTCCTTCATTGTCTTCCATCATCAGATCACCTCTAAACCTAGATTATATCTCCCTCGTATCATCATCTTTTCATTATCTTTCTTCCCCATCATCATCCCTTCATCATTTACCACTCTACATTATCCCCCCTTCATAACCTTTCCCTCCCATCATCTCCCGTTCATTATCTCTCCCTCACTATCATCTTCCCTTCATCATTTATCCCTCCCTATCATTTAATGTTATAGAGACCCCTAATATCCGGATAACATACTGATGGTATATTTTGGGCAAATGAAGAAGAAAAAAAAAATACATTATTTGTTTCTGAATTGGAAAATGACGTCATAATGGCTTCCTCGGCCATTCATATTAGCGTAACGTTCTTTGAATCGGCACCAGGCAGCAAGAGCTACTAAACTGTCTATATAAATATATTAATGTTTAATTAGTTCGGGGGTTAATAACGCGGACTAATTAACGGGGGCTGGATCCACAGTACTGTGAAGTGAACCTGTGACGAGATTCAAATTAAAGTTGATCTTGAGAAATGATTGTGTTAAAGGCAGAAAATGGGTAATTATAACGTAATTAACGGCTTCATTATAGTAATTATTATACTGATGACCTTTACAACAGTGCCTAGGAAGGACAAGCCTTGAATTATTGAATGTATTAACACGCCCCATAATTCCATAGGTTAACTGCACCATATTTCCATAGGTTGATAACACCATAATTCCATAGGTTGATAACCACCATATTTCCATAGGGTGATAACACTGCACCGTAATTCCATAGGTTAACACTGCACCATAATTCCATAGGTTGATAACACCGCACCATAACTCCATAGGTTGATAACACTACTAATTACCCGGTAATCATCATTTGTACGGATGTTTAACCCGGTATGATGAGTGGCATCTACACGTGAGGGAAACATTATGGTGGAATTCACCACTCGAGATTCCCAGTTACAGAATCACGTACTGAAGGGCTCCATCATTACAAGAATTAATCACATGAATGATAGGGTAACCACTGACCTTTAAAATTGGTCAGGCAAATTCAAAAAAGATTTTAGCGGAAAGTTCAAGGGGGATTCGGTAAGGGAAATTCCAGCGTCTTAGCAAACATTCAGGGAAAAGGTCAGGGAGGTTTAGGTATTTATTGTAATTTTATGTTACAACCTGAAATTATTATTTTCTTCGGAGAAAGTAGTCGAAACTGTATGCGGGTCAAGGTCAAAGTGGGTTCAGTGTTGGCTGTAATGGAAGCTAGTCGAGATCAACGTTAATTTGTCTTCCATGAACATAACCTGAAGGGTAAATCGAACTATTCTTTTTTTATTTTTAGTTATCGTTTAATTTGTGGTAATCCACAATCTCCGCGAGTGTGGCCATTGATTTAGAAACTGGGAAAAGTGGTTCCTTGCGTCTTAAAAGTTGTATTCTGTTTTATTCTTTAGGGAAACATTCTTCCACACACGTTACATAAGGTACACATTCTGCCACACACGGTACATAAGGTACACATTCTGCCACACACGGTACA
>JAUTXX010152595.1:0-11931 GCA_032273605.1 Panulirus laevicauda | reverse complement strand
TCATTAATAGGTACAGGTGTTCATATGTCAGATGTTCATAACTCAGGGACTCTCAGTAATAAAAAAACAGGCACATTACCCAATATATAAAAACGCTATAAACAGAGTAACCAAAGACTGATGAAAACAGGACACACTGTTTGACGCAATGGACCACACCTTTGGCAACAGAAAGAAGCTGCTTCCTTGCTCACCTCAAAGCATTAAAGAACTTTAGTTTCCAAACTAATGCTCCTCCCCTTGGTCTTTCCACCACTGCATTCCTCATCACACAGTATGAATCTAAGACATATTTTGACTGGGATGGAGTACTGTAGAAAGTTCAGTGTCTGCAAAAAATAAAAACTTGTCTGCCCTACCATAGATTTTCAAAGGCAATACAAGACTAAGGTTTACTATGGGGGCAAGCATATGATGCTCTCTGAGTGAAATTATTGTCCATCTGATCATTGAGATCATTGTTTCTAATGGTGTGAGCACTTGCAACCCACCTCATTGTGCCTCAGGTTATCATTAGATAAAGATGTTCTTTCTTTACTCCCGATTGTCACTTCATTTAGAGAATTTCATACCTGAGATATATTTCTTCCACCTGTGCTTCAAGATTTTTTTTTGCCTTTTTAAGGAGGACAAAGCCCAGATTCTTGCCTGGAAGCAAGTGGGTACATGAGATTCCTATGAAAAATGGGTGCTCAGAATGCATAATCAGGCAGCCATATACTAGTGCTCATGGCCTTCATAACAATACTCTTCCCAGCTACAAAAGCTATCTAAGGTCCCCTAAAATGACTTCTAGGTCTAAAGATAACCTCCAAAGACAAGAAGTATTGAAGCAACCCCTAAATCTCAGCCATCAAACTTAAGAAAAGCCATCCAAAAATTTTGGAAACATATCTAAAAGAATTCCTCCCACAAGCCAGCTGCTAAGCCCCTCCTTACAAAGAAAATGATATGCAAACAATTCCCATTAACAAAAAAAAAAAAAATGACTGGAGTGAGCAATAATGGAATAGGGTGATTTTTCCAATGTATATTTCTTCCAAATGTGTACAGTACAAGCTGGGGAGGATGAGGATGCCAGAGGGCGCCAGCAAGTATAACTCTCATTTCACAATGTTAACAGTGAAAAACCCAGATATTGTGATAATCTGGGGTTCCTTTAGTGATGCAATGGGTAGGAGAGGGTTATACTTTCTTATCTTAAAACACTACAATGAATGGAAAGCAGAGCATTAAGAAGATGCTAAAGGAACATCTTTTCTATGAGGTTCATGGGCTTGAATACTTTATGCAGTATAAGGCATCCTGCCATAAAGCTAGTAAGGTGATGAATTGGTTATCAAAGAAAAATATTCAACTGCTGAAGTGGCCTGGGAACTTGCCAAATCTTAACCTAATCAAGAACAACTGGAACCAGATGAAAGTCAAGCTTGCTTCCTACAACAACTCATCAAAGCCAAGCCTCATTCAGGAAATGAAGATCCTATGGACCTAAAACAAGAACATACAATTCTTTAGGAACCTTGCCAGTTCCATGTCCTAATGTCTGCAGACAGTAATCAAGGTGTAAAGTTACATGAAAGCCCAAAGTGACAAGACAAAGTTATTAAAATGTAAATGTGACAATGCCTTTGAAAATATATGGATGCGGACATGGTTTTTTGGTGTATGCTGTAAAATCAAGGCAAAATGAAGTGCTCTTGTTGCTCACTGGGCCATGAACTGTATCAAGCAATAGCAAGAATGCGTTCGCACAACAAAACGGTAAATGACTGGCATGTAGGCCTTGCTCAATGCCCAGTGTATGTATGTATGTCAAGTTTGAGAGAATGACATTATATGTGATAAAATACCATACCAGTTCTCTAATATCCTAATGAAAAACAATAATAATAGGGGCATAAACTTTGGTGGGGCTTGCCTGGATTTTTTAATCATACCTTAAAGTGTTTTTTAAGCTCTTTAATTCTTGCCCAATATCTGTATTAGAGATCCTACTTCATTCTTTAACCCTCTGAATTCCTTTACTGTATTAAAAATTATTATATTTCATCTCTTTGATCAACATTTTGCAGTAAAATTATGAATCAATAAAGTTAAAAGAAACTAAACATCTAAAATCTTAAGCAAAATTTTGTTAATGAAGACCTTCCTAACTAGAATGCAGAACTAGAGATCATGCTGTTTTACACATAAAATGAAATGAACTCCCTTTCACATCTGAAATTTGTAATGACATATGAACATGTATATCTTTCCCTTGGGAATAAATATTCAGCAATATCATGAGACAATCACAACTCAGGAGTCTGTTTGGAGCTTAAAGATTTTGTTTTAAACAATGAGACCACAGAAAAAACCATATTTTTAGTGTTGAAGATATGACACACAATGCATTCATAAATATCTCTGCTTATCACTTCAACAGAAAAGTAATTGGTGTACGATTACAATAATGGACTAGCAAAAATGCATTTAAAAACTATTTCCTTAACAAGCAAAACAGTCCTGGCAGATATTAATAAGATCCGAAATCCATATGCAAGATGATATAAGATAAATGGCATATAGCAATGCACAACAATGCAAATGGATTTCGAGAGAGTGGCTAACCAATAATCTTCCATGTTACCATTAATGAGTATCATCAATGAGAAAGAAGTTCAAAAAAGTTGTTTGATTTTTCTATACTTCAATGCAATAAGACTTCTTTCTATATGTGATTCATTCGAGGAACTTCAATTTTAGCTCCCTGACAAACATGTTTTACTTCTACTTTTATCAAAAGTTACTTACTTTTATGAATATACAGTTTTATGTCAATGCAAAAATTAACTCATACATCAACTCATGAATTTCTTTATAAATAAGAAAAAGGTAGCTGTATATATGTATATGTCTGTGTGTATATAAACGTATATGTTGAAATGTATAGGTATGTATATGTGCGTGTGTGGACGTGTATATATATACATGTGTATGTGGGTGGCTTGGGCCTTGCTTTCGTCTATTTCCTTGCGCTACCTCGCTAACGCAGGAGACAGCGACAAAGTATAATAAAATAAATAAATAAAGTATTTCAAATATGGTAATGAAAACATGTAATGCTTACCTTGCCAGTTTTTTTCACTTTATCATTATTAATAACTCTGAATGATTTACATGATATCCACTGAAACGCTGCAGCATAATCATTCTCCACTGTCTGGAAACAAGCTAATGCTTCTCGAAGGTTTTTTACTTGTGGCAATTTGGACACCACTTCTTCCAAACTATTTTTCATTTGTGTGCCTTCCTGTAAAGCTTTCCTGAGATATTCTTGTTCCTTTCCAAGACACTCTAATGCTGCATGCATTGACAAGAGTAATATATCTAGCTGATCACTATAACATCTGATCTCTTTCAATGATACTGTGAGGGATTCACTAACAGCCTTTGACATATTTTCTTTATCTTGTTTCATTTTCATCAAAGCTTCTTTGAGTGGAAATAGAACACACTCTTTCCTTTCAAGGTGATCAATTCTGCCACAGATATCACACACCCACTGATCACAAACTGCACAATGAGCTGTAGGATGTACTCCAACTTCCAGACACCGACTACTATGAGGAGATCGTACTGATGATGAAAGTGAATGACTTTCTTCATTGGAATAATTAACATTACAATATGACTGATTTCCCATAAGTTCACTATTACTTATTGTTACAATAGCTTTCTCAGTATGTTTAAGTGACGAATCAAACTGCTGACCCCCAGCGGCACCCACTTCAGTTGAATATGGCTGACTTTCAGGTCCTTCATTGTTGCTAACTGGCACAATAGGCTTTGTTGATGCTTCCTCTGTGAGAATAGCTATTAGGGGCATATTAATTGTAAGCTTGTCAGCGGAGGAAACTCTCAAAGTTTTTGTTCTACACTGAGGACAAACAATTATAAAGTGCTTTAATAATCTCCAGGCACATGAAGTGCACACTGTATGGCCACAATACAAGTTTCTGGGCATTCTGTTTCTGCGATCATACTTTTCTTCACACACTCCACAAACCAATCCTCTGAAACAAAGGATACACTCAAGTCAAATTACTAATATGTGATGAATGCTAGAAGAAGCATATATATTACAAATTGAGTGTCACTGTGTGTGTGTGTGTGTGTGTGTTCATTTTAAAAATAGCATATATGCAATATATGCAACAACAGCCAGTGACAGCCCTCTACATAATGACCAATGTGGTTAGAACTACGCAATGTATACAATAGTATACCATAATAATGTATTCCCATCAGTTTCCTGACAAATATCTGATGGTCATGCCCATATGAATCTTTTGTTGATCAGTTGTCCGAGACTCAACTGTGAGGCACACAATAAATATGATACATAACAAAGATAATTACTAGCAAGATCTAAAATCATTTGAAAAACATCAATATCTACTACAAAGTTTATTACTGGTAAGATTCAGAACCATTTGAAAAGCAACATTTACTACAATAAACTTCTTACCCTGACTGAGAAGTTCCTTGAGGTTTTGCCTGCTGTTGATGGTAATGACGTTGATTATTTTGGCAATTTCTGTAACCTCGATGATACTTCTGATCCCACTTCTGTTGATATTCATGCTGATACCCTTTTTGATTATTCCATGATTTATTGTAGCCTCCTTGAAAACCTTTCCGTGAAGAATACTGCTGTTTCCCACGATACTGATTAACACGAAAATTCTGATCTTGCTTACTGACATTCTGTTGATTGCTTTGCTTACTAAAACTCTTCCTTTCACCTTCTCTATCATCTTGCTTAAGTTCCTGCTTCTCTTCGTGTTTGCCTGTCTTAATTTCAGCTTGTCCACAAGCAAGAAACTCATGCTTATCTAAACTATGATTATTCTGCAACACCTGTGTGCTACTGTGATGATGAATTTCCTTAACGTCACTCTGCTGGTCATCTCGTTTATGAAAACATGATAAGTTATACTGTACATCATAACAATTATCAGCAAGTTCCACCTCTTCTTGCTGTACATCTTTGCAATCGTGATAATCATTCAACTCTGGCTGTCTGTCTGTAAGACTACTCTTCTCATATGATTGACTTTTCCATAAAGCATGCTGCATGTGGTCCTCCTGTTGTGGTTTTTCTTCCTTAAATTCACATTCTTGCTTTCCTTCTTGCTCTTGGTTGACATACTCATTTATTCCTGTGGGTTCATCTTGTTTACCAGCATAAAACTGATTAACTTTACAATCATGACGTTCTTCATTTTGCTTAAAGTTACGTGCTTTGGTTAACTCACCATTATATTGTTTACTCTGGTTAAAAGCACGATGGTCAGTTTGCTGGAAACTGCAGTTATGTTGTTCATCATCATAGTTCTCAGCAGGCTCAATCTCACCTTGATGATACATGTATTTCTGATTTTCACGAGTATCTGTAAGCTCATCAATCCCTAAATAATCCTGCGTATGTCTTTTGTTCAAGTTACTATCGGTCTTAGAGTCATTATTTTTTGTTACACTTAGCAGCAAGCGGTTTGCTACAGGATCCTGTTGTGAAAATTTTCCTTTATGCTCACATTCTTGCTTATTTCTGTCCTGCTGGTTGGTACGTTCCCCCATACCACTACACTTCATTTGCTTTCTATCATACATCTGACAATCTGCTTTACCATTGTGATATTCTTCACTCTGTTTATTGCCAAATGTTTTGTCTTGTTTACTATTACAATCTTTACCTTCATCAGATGCAATCATATCAACCTGCTTAGAAAAGCAAAGTTCACTCTGATCAGCTTCAACCTTATGGTTTTGCTGAACAGTAACTTCAGGATAATGCAGAACAGCAGGCTCTTGGTCTTGCTCATCATCAAGATCTTGGTTACCATTAGACTCTTGGTCTTGTTTGCCATTAACCTCTGGATCTTCCTTACAATCAAGCTCTTGGTCTTGTTTACCATCAAGCCCCTGGTCTTGCATACCATTAAGGTTTAGGTTTTGGATACTATTAAGCTCTTGGCCTTGTTCATCATCAAGTTCTTGGTCTTGTTTACTATTAACATCTTGGTCTTGCTTACTATCAAGCTCTTGGTCATTTTTACCATCAAGTTCTTGGTCTTCTTTCCCATGAGCCTCTTGGCCTTGTTTGCCATCAAGCTCTTCATTTTCTATACCATGGTCCTCTTGGTCATGTTTACCACCAAGCTCTTCATCCTGTGTACCAGCAAGCTCTTGGTATTGAATACCATTATCGTCTTGGTCTTGCTTTCCATTAAGCTCTTGGTCTTGTTTACCATCAAGTTCTAGGTCATGCTTACCATAAACTTCTTGGTCTTGCTTACCATCAAGCTCTTGGTCAAGTTTCCTAGCAAGCTCTTGGTCCTGGTTACAATTAATCTCTTGCTCTTGCTTACCTTCAGTCTCATGGAGTACTATTTCTTTAAACTCTTCTTCCTTGTACAAGGCATTTATCCCCTGGCATTGCTTAGAATCAGTATCTTCGACTTGTGTATTACCAAGCTTTTCAACTTTTTTAGTATCAAGATCTTCGTTTGGTTGTGCACCTGCAATAACGTCAATTTCTTCATTTTTCTTAATAGCATAATGCTCAATTTGATCACCACGATTTATCTTAACATCCTCGTCTTCAATTCCCTTTGAACTCAGTTTATCATTAACGAAGACATCAACATCATTTTGCTTTTCACCATATTGTTGATTCAGGTAAGCAACATCATCACTTACTGTATATTCAAGCACTTCATTTTTCTTACCATCAAAATATTTGTTTACCTTTACTTCTAGCTCATCATTTTGCTTAACACTAAACCGTACATTTGGCTTCAAAGTCAACAGTTCATATGGCCTGACAATGAGCTCTTCACTTTGCTGGACATTAGGTTCACGTTCTTTAAGAATGAGGTCTTTATCCTCCCTGACATCAAGCTCTTCATTTTGCTCAAGATAGAGCTGTTCACATACTATAGCATCATCTGACACAACACTCAGCTTTCCAATAGTCTTTGCATCCAAGTCTTCATTTTCTTTAACATCAGACTCCAAATCTAAATCTGCCTCAAGCTTGTCATTTTGTTTCTCACAGATCTGCTCATTTTGCTGATCATCAAGTTCTTCAATTTGCTTACTATATAACTCTTCCTTTTGTGCAGCAACAACTTCATCCAGGTTGAAATTAAAGTATTCAATATGTTCAATAATACAATGTTCACTTTGCTTTCCATCAAGATGTGTTATCTGCTTGATATCAAATTGTTTATTTTGCTTAGTGAATTGCTGTTCCTTCTGCCTTGTACAAATCTCGTCATTTGCCTTGGCATCCAAAGGTTCAATCTGCTTAGTAATGAGCTGCTCTATTTCCTTGACAGGATGATTGTTCTCCTGATCATCAAGCTGTTCATTTTGCTTGGCTTCAGGTTTTGAGATATGCTCAACACTAAGCTTTTCAACTTCCTCTGTGTCGAGCTTTTTTGCCTTCATGATGCAATATTGTTCACTTATCTCATCTGGGAGACCCTCACTGTGTCTGACATCAAACTCATCATTATGCCCAATATTATCTGAAACCAAGTTCAACTCTTCCTGTTGCTTTTCCATAAGTTTAGCATCAATTTCATTATCTACTTTTATATCAAACTTATAAATTTCTTGTAAACCAACCTGATCCTTTTGTTCTGAATCAAGCCCTTCATTTACCTTAATGTCATACTCATCATCTACTTTACCACTGGGACATTCATAATGCTTGGTATCATGTTCTTCACATGACTCAGAAACAGACTTTTCAATAAGCTGTGCATCAGCCTCTCCAATCAAATTATCAAGCAATTCACCTTGCTCAACAACTAATTCTTCATTTAACTTTGTAGCAAACTGTTCCTTTTGCTTACTGTCATGCTCTGCATTCAGCTTTTCATCAAGCTCAGCAGCTAATTCTTCATTTGGTCTGGTAGCAAGCTGTTCATCTTCCTTAGAATTCAGATGCTCATTCTGCTCTGCTTCAGGCTGTTCAATTTCCTGAGCAATGAGCTTTTCATCCTCTTCAGCATGGTCAACCCCTTTCTGCTTTGCACTGAGCTGTATATTTTGCATAGAATCATGCCCCTCTATTTTTCTCACTTGTTGCTCTTCTTCATGATTAATCATGACCTGCTCATTGCATTTAGTTTCAATTTCTTTATCACTCTTAACTTTTACATCCTCATCTTGTTTTGCATCATAATGCTGATCCTGTTGATTCGAAGACTTTTGATCTTTCTCATCACTATGGACTTCATCCTCTCTGATGTGACTTACTTCATGTGTCTTTATAGTAAACTGCTTGTCCATGCCTTCTTGTCTCAGCTTCACCTGATCACTATGCAACAGCACATCCTTACTGCAGGACTGCTGACACTCTTGTTGAATGTGATGCTTACTGTTGCAGTCTTGCTCATCAAGAGGTAACTGATCGTCTTGACATTTTTCATCCTGCTCTTCTTGCTTCAATTCACAATGAAGCTTCTCCTGTTGACTGTCACTGTGATTCTTGCAATCTGGCTCAATACGCTGCTGTTTAATTGGCCTTTTGTCTTGTCGATGTGGTGAGTATTCTTCAAGTTCACGTTTATATGGGCTATTTGCAGCAATCTGTGCAAACAAACTCTCCCTTACAAGCAAAGGCAGTGATCCTTCCAGCTGCTGCTCACCAATTATATTCTGAATGTACTGTTGCTCTATCATACTTTTTAGAGGAGAGTTTTCATTTGAAGTATCATCAAATTTCGCTTGTTCATCAAGACTGTTACTTTTGCTATCTTGATCTTCTTGTTGATCATCAGAATAATTTTCATTAGGTTGATCATCACAGTAATTTTCATCAGGTTGATGCTCTTCAAAAACATCATGTGCAGTAACTTGGTATGAGACACCTGCACTACTATCTTCTTGATCAATACTGCAATCATTGCTAGTATCATCAATCTGTGATTCTTCCTCTTGTTCATCATCATCTTTTACTTCCAACTGGTGCTGATTCACGACTTCTGGTGGTCCACTTGCCTGCGATGAAATATCTTCATACTGACCATTACTGGCACTTTCAGAAGACACATCCTCTTTTTCTACAGCATTTGCTTGACTGTCCGTATCAGAATGCTGATCATTTGATTGTCCTTTACTAGGCTGCCTGACAACCTGATTATGACTTTTGTTTCGACTTTGATTCTGGCGACCTCTACCCTTAGCTCTCTTTCTTCCAGGCATAATAACTCAGGTTACTGGCATCCAGCCACCATAAACAGACTCATCTACTTCCAATGTTGTTCTCTATGAATGTTAACCTCAGTTACTTCTGTCTTACCAAAGCCTTATATTGAGAACTGGATCTGCAGATACTTGTCGAACACCAGACACCTCTGTAAACAAAAAATATGTTAGTATAAAATTCATATTTCAATTTCATACTTTTCTTTTTTGTCCTTTACATACACATTCAATGACATTTACTCCATCTGTTGTAGGCACTAAAACATTACAGAGGGAAGAATTCCACTCCTGATGAAGTGAAAGTATGCCCAATTATATTAAATTACATATCCTATACTAAGTGTGTTTGCAATGTCATAATCTACATGTGGGACTGAATAAAAGAAAATTCTACAACTTGTAGTGACACACTGTTGCTACACGAAGTGTCACCTTATTGACAACACCTTTACTTGGTGGCAGGCAGCCATGTGACCTCAACTTACCTAATAATCCCCAGAGAAATGTGTTCTGTGGCCCAACCTATAACTGCACCTGCAGTGTTAATCCCTGAAAACCACACTTGATGTTCAGTGGTGGCAGATCAATAGATGCCACAATAATCATTGATGGCTTTACCCTTCGCATAAGAAGAGCCACCCTCAGTCCACCAGCATTGACAGAAGTCAGAAGCTTGTGACATTCGGTTTCAATATCTCTAATTCTCATTGGGCATTGCTACCCTCCAATACCCGACCTTGTCACCTCTTAAACACTTGGGTACCACACAGGAAAGCAGTCAGGCAGCTGACTCACCACTAGACAACCAGTGTACCACTCCAGTACCTGAAATCTTGGCAATGTGACTCCAGACTCAAGCCACCTTTAGGGCATCTCCTCCATCAGTAGATGTCCTAACATTACTCCTGACCACATTATTATTAGTGATTTTAAGTATAAAAACAAAGTGGAACTAGTTGGTAGGCAGCTAACAACCAAGGAGTTATATCACCAGTCCTAACTGCCTTGGTATTTGGAGGGTTAGAGATGGCTGTTTAGTTACCCATCTCATCAGTGGTTGTCAAGTCTCTCTCCTCTGACCCAGGTAGCTGTCTTTTCTTTCTACCTCACCAACACATGGACTAATGGTATTCTGTCCAAAACATACAATCTCTCCTTGTAAAATGCAACACTTAACTCACAAAATTCACTTTTCTTAACTCAATATATTCCTGTGGTGAGTACTGGCCCTTCCTTCTGGTAAAATGGTGGGAGCAATAGATAGAAGTAGTAGGTAGGAACACTTAAGCAAGAGCATTAGGTAAAGACACTAGGTAAAAGTAGCAGGACAGAACATTAGGCAGGAGCACTAAGTAGATGTCAGTTGGAACAATCCGTTGGAGCCTTTGCAAACATTGCAGGGCACTGACGTCTATGAAGCAGCACTAAAGGGGGTTCAATGAGGGAACAGGCATCAGATATATAGACATAGATAGACTGGAAAACTGGACATGTAGAGGAAACGTAAACTTTGAGAAGTTCAAGTTTTGTCATACAAGGAAGGTCTGTGTTTCAGCACATTTAAAGACATGGCTTGAGGCCAAAAGCAAAATGAACCAAGTCTAACTGACCTTATAATATCAAAGAATCAATTGCTTTTTTAATTATACTTAATCCCCATCTCGCATGTCAGCGAAGCAACACAAGGAAACAGACAAAAGAATGGCTCAACCTACCGACATACACATGTATATGCATAAACGCTCACACAAGCACATATACATACCTATACATTTCAATGTATACATACATATATAGACATATACATATATACATATGTAAATATTCATACTAGCTGCCTTCATCAATTCCTATCGCCACCCCACCACACATGAAATAGCATCCCCCACGAGGTAACAAAAAGAAAAGACAAAAAAGACCACATTCGTTCACACTCAGTGTCTAGCTGTCATGTGTATTGCACCGAAACCACAGTTCCCTTTCCACATCCAGGCCCCACAAAACTTTCCATGGTTTACCCTAGACGCTTCACATGCCCTGCATCAATCCATTGACAGAACATCGACCCCAGTGTACCACTTTGTTCCAATTCACTCTATTCCTTACACACCTTTCACCCTCCTGTATGTTCTGGCCCTAATCGCTCAAAATCTTTTTCACTCCATCCTTCCACCTCCCACCTCCAATTTGGTCTCCTGCTTCTCCTCACTTCTTCCACCTCTGACAAATATATCCTCTTTCTCAATCTTTCCTCACTCATTCTCTCCATGTGGCCAAACCATTTCAACACACCCTCTTCTGCTCTCTCAACCAAACTCTTTTCATTTCCACACATCTCTCTTATCCTTTCATTACTTACTTGATCAAACCACCTCACACCACATGTTGTCCTCAAACACTTCATTTCCAACACATCCACCCTCCTCCGCACAACCCTATCTATAGCCCATGCCTCGCAACCATATAACATTGTCGGAACCACTATTCCTTCAAACATGCCCATTTCTGCTCTCTGAGATAACGTTCCTGCCTTCCACACATTCTTCAACGCTGCTAGAACTTTCGCCGCCTCCCCAACCCTGTGACTCACTTCCGCTTCCATGGTTCCATCTGCTGCTAAATCCACACCCAAATATCTAAAACACTTCACTTCCTCCAGTTTAT
>JAUTXX010152264.1:1078-13502 GCA_032273605.1 Panulirus laevicauda | reverse complement strand
GGGAGTGTATCTGGCCTGATGGGTGGTGTAGGAGGGTATGCTGGTCAAGTTCTGAACATGGGAAGTGTGTATGAATGATGGGTGTGTTTGTCGAGTTGTGTAGTTGGGGAGTGTGTCTGGCCTGGCGGTGGTGGAGTAGGGTGTGGTGGTCAAGTTCTGTAGTCGGGGTGTGTGTCTTCCTTGATATGTGTTGGAAGGGGTTGTGATGGTGGTAATGTTCTGCAGTTGTGGATTGCATCTGTCTTGCCGGATGGTGGAGAGTGTCATTGGTTGGTTTCTGTTCTTGGGGAGTATATCTGGCCCGGTGGTTGGTGGAGTGGTGTATTGGTCAGGTTCAGCAGTTGGGGAGTGCATCTCGCCTGGTGGGTGACAGTGGGAATATTTTGGTCAGGTTGTCTAGACTGGGAAGTGTATCTGGCCTGGTGGTTGGTGGAAGGGAGTGTTTGTCAGGTTTTATAGCTAGGGAGTGTATCTGACTTAGTGGGTGGTGTTGGAGGGTGTGTTGGTCAGGTTCTGATGTTGGGTAGTGTATCTGGCCTGGCGGTTGGCGGAGAGGGTTTTGGTAGTAAGGTTTTGTAGATAAGGACTGTATGTGAAGGGTATGTGTTGGTCAGGTTCTGAAGTTGGGGAGTGTATCGGGCATGGGGGTTGGTGTTCTGTAGCTGGGGAGAGTATGTGGGATGACGTGTCGTGGAGGAGGTGTATTGGTGATGTTCCATAGCTGGGGAGAATATCTGGTCTGGCGGGTGGTGGAGGGGGTGTATTGGTAAGGTTCCGTAGTTGGGGCGTGTATCTGGCCTGGTGAGTGGTGGAGGGAGGTGTACTGGTTTACTCTGTCGATGGGGAGTGTGTCTGGCTTGGCGATGGTACAACAGGTTTTGCTAGTCCGGTTCTGAAGTTGGGGAATGTCTCTGGTCTTGTAGGTGGTGGAGGGAGTTTTGTTGGTCTGATTCGGTAGTTAGGAAGTGTATCTGGCTTGACTGGCAATGGAGAAGGGATGTGTTGAGATGGTTCTGTAGTTTGGAATCTATCTAGCCTGGCGGGTGTTGGAGAGGGTGTATGGTCAGTATCTGTCGTTAGCGAGTGTACCTGGCTTTGCGAGTGGTTGAGGAGGATGTGTTGGTTAGGCCTTGTAGAGTGCATCTCGCCTGGAGGCTAGTTGAGAGGGTTTGTTAGTCAGGTTTTGCTGTTGGAGAATGTATCTGCCCTGGCAGGTGATGGAGGAGGAGGGGGGTGGGGGTGACGTCGATCAGGTTCTGTAGCTGGGGAGTGTATCTGGCCTGGTGGATGATGTAGGAGGATTTGTTGGATCGGTTCTGAAGATGGAGAGTGTATCTGGCTTTATTGGTGGTGGAGGTGGATATATTGGTCTAGTTTTGTAGTTGAGGAGTGTGTTTGGCCCTGCGGTGTTGGAGGGTGGTGTGCTGGTCAGGTTTTGTAGTTGGGAATTGGATCTTCCCTGGTTGTTGGTGGGTCGTGTTTTATCGATCAGGGTCTGTAGTTATGTGTGTCTGGTCCGGCGGGTGATAGAGGGCGTGTATTGGTCAGGTTCTGTAGTTGGGGAGTGTACCAGGCCTGATAGGTGTTGGAGGGAGGTGTGATGATTATGTTCTGTAGCTGGGGAGTGTATCTGGTCTTGTAGGTGGTGGAGGGAGTTGTGACATCAGGTTCTGTAGTTAAGGAGCGTATGTATCCTCTTGTGTGATGGAGTGGGGTGTGTTGGTCTGTTTCTGTGATTGAGGAATGTATTCGGTCTGATGAGTGGTGGAGGGAGTTTTGATGGTCAGTTCCAGTAGCTAGAGAGAGTATCTGGCTTGACGGGTGTACCAAGGTTCTGTAGTTGGGGTGTGTCTGTCCTGGCAGGTGTTGGAGGGTTTGTGTGTGGGCCAGTTTCTGTAGTTGGGGAGTATATCTGGCGTTGTGGGTGGTGGAGGGGTGTATTGGTTAGGTTCTGTAGTTAGGGTGTGCATCTTGCCTGGCGGTTGGTGGAGGGGAGTTTGTTGGTGATTCTGTGTATCTGGTTTTATGGGTTGTTGAGAAGTGGTTGAAATTCTGTGGCTGGGATTGTATCTGGCTTGGTGGGTGGTGTAGGAGGGTGTTTTAGTCAGGTTTTGAAGTTGGGGAGAATATCTAGCCTGGTGGGTGGTGGAGGGAGGTGTGTTGGTCTAGATCTGTCGTTGGGGAGTGTGTCTGGCTTAGCGGTGGTAGAATAGGTTTTGCCAGTCAGGTTCTGAAGTTGGGGAATATATCTGGTCTTGTAGGTGGTGGATGGAATTGTGATCGTCAGATTCGGTAGCTGGGGAGTGTATCTGGCTTGACTGGCTGTGGAGGAGATGTGTTGGTCTGGTTCTGTAGCAGGAGAGAGTGTCTGGTCTTCGGTTTGTGGGTGTGTGTGTGTGGGGGCGGGGAGTTTATTGGCCAGGCACTGTAGCTGGGGAGTGTATCTGGCTTGGTGGGTGTTTCAGGGGGATGTGTTCGTTAGTCTTTCCATGTGTGGAGTGTATATATCCTGGTGGATGGTGGAAGTAGTATGTTAATCAGGGTTTGTAGTTGGCAGCGTATCTCGCCTGGCGGGTGGTGGACGGGATTTGTTGGTCATGATTTGTAGCTGGGGAGTGTGTCTGGTCTGGCGGCTAGTGGAACGGGGTCTGTGTCTTGCATGGTGGGGTTTACTGGTCAGTTTCTGTAGCTGGGGAGTTGATCTGGACTAGTGAGGAAACTGGGAGGTGTGTGTTGGTCAGATTTTGTAGCTGGTGAGTGTATTTGGCCTGACGGGTGATGATAGGGAATTTGGTTGTCAGGTTCTGTGTATCTAGCTTGGCGTATAATGGGGGAGGGTGTACTGGTACTGGTCAGGATCTGTTGATGGGTAGTGTATCTGGTCCGACGGGTGGGGGTGGAGGTATGTGCTGGTCAGGCTCTGTAGTTGGAGTGTATCCTGCATGGTGGATGATGGCGGGGAGTGTTGGTCAGGTTCTGTAGCTGGAGAGTGTACCTGATGGGTGGTGTAGGAGGATTTGTTGGTCAGGTTCTGAAGATGGGGAGTTGGCCTGGATGGTGGTGTGGGTATGTTGATGTAGTTTTGTAGTCGGCGAGTGTGTCTGGCTTGGCGGTGATAGAGGGTGTTTTTTTCGTCAGATTCTGCAGTTGGGGATTGCATCTTCCCTGGTTGGTAGTGGAGGAGGTTGTTATGGTCAGGTTCTGTAGTTGCTGTGTGTATCTGGCTTGACGGGTGATGGAGGGGGTGTGTTGGTCAGGTTTTTAAGTTGAGGAGTGTATCTGTCATAACGGGTGGCGGATGGTAGAGGGATGTGTTGGCCAGGTTCTGTAGTTGGGGAGTGTATCTGGGTTAGCAGGTGGTGGAGGGGGTTTAGTTAGTCATGTTTGGTGGATGCGGAGTGTATCTGGCTTGGTGCGTGTTGGGAGGGGGTGGGGGCAGTGTTGGTCAGGTTCTCTGTATTTGGCATCGGGGATGATGGTTGTTGGATAGGGTTTGCTGGTCAGGTTACGTAGCCGGGAAGTGTATCTGGCCTGGCGGGTGGTGTAAGAGGTTGTGCTGGTCAGGTTTTGTAGCTGGGGAATATATCTGGTCTTGTAGGTGGTGGAGGGAATTGTGATGGTCAGTTTCTATAGTTAGGGAGCGTATCTACCCGGTAGGGTGATGGAGGTGGGGGGGGGGGGTGTTGTTCAGTTTATTTCAATGGAGAATGTATTTGGCCTGAGGGGTAGAGGAGGGAGTTTTGATGGTCAGATTCTGTAGTCTGGGACTGTATCTGCCTTGACGGGTAGTGGAGGGGGATGCGTTGGTTACCTTTTGTCGTTCCTGAGCGTATCTCGCCTGGAGGATGTCAGAGGGAGTGTGTTAGTCAGGTCTTGTTGCTGGGGAGTGTATCTGGCCGAATGGATGGTGAAGGGGGGATGTTTTGGCGAGGTTCTGTCGCTGGGTATTGTATCTTGCCTGGCCGTTGGTCGAGTATGATGTGATGGTTAGGTTCTGTAGCTTTGTAGTGTATTTCGCTTGGCTGGTGGTGGAGGGGATGTTTTCGTCAGATTCTGTAGTTGGGGAGTGTATTTGTCCTGTCGGGTAGTGGAGAGAGGCCTCGCAACCATATGATATTGTTGGGACTACTATTCCTTCAAACATACCCACTTTGAAGGAACTGTGTTGCTATGGCGCAACACAAACTTTAGTCTACTCAGTCTATGAACTAAAAACGAGATTATACATACATTTCTAAGCTTTAACCGCAACACAATAGTAAAACTCCCCGTGTGTTATGGATGACGGTCGGCCATAAGACCCAGCTGGGTCACCACAAGCAACCGGCACCGTAAGCTAGATCCGTCCTCACCACTTTCCTCCTCTTGTCCTCCAGAACACATCCACGGTCACTAACGAGTCAAGAAGGTCATCATATCCTCCAGTGTCAGGAGGAGGTGAAAGGAGGTCACCGTTGTGCTATAGCAAGTCCGTATTGTCCTAGACCGAACGATACCTTCCTCACTCAACCGCTTGATGCGTGACGCTGACCATAACACAACCCACCCGTTTTCCCTACGGTTCACGACAGTTGCCAGATGTCCGATTATCACACAAAATGAAGAACAGCTCAATTCATTTTTAGAAATATGGTAGGAATATTACATTAGTAGTTATGGAAACTTCTTGTATAACATTCCTTTTACGCTACGTTGCTGTACGCAATCATTTAGGTGAGTGCTACAGTGGGTGATAATCATACTGATATAGCTAAGGTCTTATTGCCTTACCTCAAGTTTCAGCAACTGTTCTCTGTTGTCGGGATATTCTTCGTATGAAGAAGGGCGTAAACGCACCAAGCGTCGAGAGGGGTTATGGACTAAAATATGCGGACTGTTAATAAGAAGCCGACTGTATAGTCTGCGAGGCCAGTAGTCCCTTAAGAGTAGATGATGATCTTGCCAATGGCTATGGAATGAAGGCACACAGCCAGCTGCTAGGAGCAGAAACTAAAGTAAATTAGAGAAACTTGAGAGTAAAAGTAAATGAAAATAAGGTTTAGCAAGGTTGAGGGACAAGTTAATTGGGATGCAAGTTTGAATGGAGAAAGTGAAGTGTTTTAGATATCTGGGAGTGGACCTGGCTGCGAATGGAAGCATGTAAGCGGTAGCAAGTCATTGGGTGAGGAGGGTGGCGAAGGTTCTGCGAGCGGTGAAAAATTTGTGGAAAGAGAACGTTATGTGGGAGGGCAAAAATGGGTATGCTTGGAAGGAATAGTAGTCCCAACAATATGGTATGCATGTGAGGCATGAGGTATACTATGATGAGGCCATATACACTCCACAACTACAGAACCTGACCAACACTCCTCCCTCCACCATCCGATGGGCCAGATACATTCCCAAACTAAAAATACTGTATACCGCACCCTTTCTCTTCCAAAAATTCATCTCGCGTAACTCAATCTACGTTAACTTGAAAATAAAGTTTAATTTTTCTTTCACTGTCGTTGGTAATGAAAGTCATCCCTACCCTAATCACTAGAGTAAGGTAACAAACGAAACATTCCAGTTTAGCTCCGCCATCTTATTGTGAAATTAACGGAAATTCTGATGGAATGGTCGCACTTATTTTGGAGGATAAATTAAGCCGTTAACCTAATTACGATCATTTTGTTGCAAACTTACTGATAGCAAACATGTTAATACTGCGGCTATGAAGATCAGAGAAAATAGATATTTCACGTAAACGTCCGTGATATAGAAATCAACAAATCTTATGAAAACCTCACCTTACTTCATAAGAATGTATCTTCTTGTGTTCACGTAGACGCAAATGGATTCTATCGAATTCAGTGCACATACATAACCTTGGGTTGAGGTTGACGGTAAATCTGTCCTGGTGGTAGAGCAAGAGAAATTTTTCGAAGGTTCTGTCGACTTTCAGAAGTGTTGAAGCTGCTTCGATAGAATATTTTTCTCATCCTGGCTCTACGTGAGTTCCTCATAGACATCTCCCAAATACTATCCAAAATAAGTTAAATATCTGCTAATGTTACAAAATATCTAACCTTGCGATCTGTTGTTCAGACGGTGGGAGAGTTGTTACGACTCGATGCACATTTTGTCCCTCCAAACTATGAAATAACGTAATCTTTTTGTCCTTTATCCACAGAACTTAGTAAGACTCCGCGTGTGTTATGGATGGCGGTCGGCCATAAGACCCAGCTGGGATACCAAAGGCATTCGGCACCGTAAGCTAGATTTGTCCTCAACACTTTCCTCATCTTGTCCTCTAGAACACATCCACAGTCACTAACGAGTCAAACTTCAAGATCATGATATCCAGCAGTGTCAGGAGCTGGGACGTTTAACACTACCACCAGGCCAGATTTACCGTCAGCCTCTACCCATGGTTATGTATGTGCACTGAATCCGATAGAATCCATTTGCGTCTACGTGAACACAAACAGATGACGGATTTTTATAAAGCTAGGTGAGATTTTCATAGGATTTGTTGATTTCTATTATGAGTTTCACGGACGTTTACGTGAATTATCCATTTTCCCTGATTTCATCGCCTCAGTATTGGCATATTTGCTATCGGTAAGTTTGAAAAAAAGGATCGTAATTGGGTTAACCAGGGCTTAATTTATCCACCACAATAAGTGCGACCGTTCCATCAGAATTTCCGCTGATTTCACAATAAGATTGCGGAGCTAAACTGGAATGTTTCGTTTGTTGACTTACTCTAATAGTTAGGGTGGAGATGAATTTAATTACAGACGACAGTGAAAGAAAAATTAAACTACATTTTTAAGTTACCTTAGATTGAGTTACACGTGTGATGAATTGTTGGAAGAGAAAGTGTGCGGTATACAGTATTTCTTAGTTTGGGTATGTATCAGACCTATCGCATGGTGGAGGGAGGCGTGTTGGTTAGGTTCTGTAGATGAGTGTATATGGCCTTATCTATAGCTCATGCCTCACGTCCATATAATATTATGATTACTATCCCTTCAAGCATACCCATTTTTACTCCGATGTAACGTTCACCTTTTTCACACATTCTAAAGAGCTCGCAGAACCTTCGCCCCCCTCCCCCACCCTATGACTCACAACCGCTTACATGCTTTCATTCGCTGCCATGTCCACTCCCAGATATCTAAAGCACTTCACTTTCTCCAAATTTTCTCCATTCAAACTTACATCCCAACTAACTTGTCCCTCAACCTTGCTAAACCTTTCTTTTATTCACTTTTACTCTCAACTTTCTCATTTCATTTGCTTTAGTTTCTGCTCCTAGCAGCTGGCTGTGTGCCTTCATTCTCTCGTCATTGGCCAGTTAATTTTCTCCTCATTAAGTGACTCCCTCGCATACTGTATGGTTGGCCTCTTATTCTTAACAGTAGGCATATTGAAGTCCATAACCCCTCTCGACGCTTGGTGCGTTTACGCCCTTCTTCATACGAAGAATATCCCGACAAGAGAACAGTTGTTTGAAACTTGAGGTAAAGCAGGAAGACCTTAGCTATGTCAGTATGATTATCACCCACTGTAGCACACATTCAGCCGAATGATTATGTATAGCAACGTAGTGTAGTAGGAATGTTATACGAGAGGTTTGTGTAACTACTAAGGTAATATTCCTGCCTCATCTTAAAAAGATTGTGATTTTTTTTTCATTTTGTATGATAATCAAACATCTGGCAGCTGTCGTGAACCGTAGGGTAAACACCTGCCATTTTTTATGGTCAGTGTCACGCATCAGGCGGTCAGGTGTGAATGTATCGGTCGGCCCAGGACAATATGGACTTGTTATAGGACAACGGTGACCCACTTTGACCCAGCTCCTGGCACTGGGGGATATGATGACCTTGTTGACTCGTTAAGTGACCGTGGATGTGTTCAAGAGGAGGTAAGTGGTCAGGACGGATCTAGCCTACGTTGCCGGTTGTCTGTGATACACCTCTTGGGTCTTGTGGCCGACCGTCATCCATGACACACTCGGAGTTTTACTAAGTTTAGTGAACCAAAGGACAAAAAGATCGCGTTGTTATTTCATAGTTTGGAAGGACAGAACGTGGACTGCGTCGTGGGAACACTGGACGTACGCAAGGACTTCCACCGTCTGGACAACAGATCGCAAGGTAAGATATTTTGTAACATTAGCAGATATTTAACTTATTTTGGATAGTATTTGGAAAACGTTTGAGAGGAACTTGTGTAGAGACAGGAAAAGTTATTTTTTTTTATTTTATCGAAGCAGCTTTAACACGCCTGGAAGTCGACATAACCTTTGAAACACTTCTCAACACTCTACCACCAAGTCAGATTTACCGTCAACCTTTACTCATGGTTATGTATGTGCACTGAATCCGATAGAATCCATTTGCGTCTACGCGAACACAAGCAGATGACGGATTTTTATAAAGTTAAGTGAGGTTTTCATTGGATTTGTTGATTTCTGAGTTTCACGGATGTTTATGTGAATTACCTATTTAACCTGATCTTCATCGCCTCAGTATTAACATATTTGCTATTGGTAAGTTTGCAACAAAATGATCGTAATCAGGTTAACCAGGGCTTAATTTGTCCTCAGTAAGTGCGACCGTTCCATCAGAATTACTGTTGATTTCACTATGAGATGGCGGAGCTAAACTAGAATGTTTCGTTTGTTATCTTACTCTACTGGCTAGGGTGAGGATGACTTTAATTACCAACGACAGTGAAAGAAAAATGAAACTACGTTTTTATGTAAATGTAGATTGAGTTAGACGTGAGATGAACTGTTGGAAGAGAAAGGGTGCGGTGTTTTGCTTAGGAGTTCTGTGATTCTTTGATGATTGGCTGAGAGGTTTTATGGAGCTACGTTGGGATTTGCTGAGGGACCTTAGTCTGGCCTTGCAAACCCTTGCATCTTTGGAAGCTTCGAGAGAGATGTACGAAGCATTATTTTAAGTGCTTATATAAAGACTAATTGCCGTGCAGATGGACAGGTAGAATTGCATATCGTAAGCTTGGAAGGGTTGGCAGCAGTGATGTGAAATATGGAAGGGTTGGCAGCCTTGGAGATGTATAGTATGGAAGGGTTGGCAGCAGTGGAGGTGTAAAGTATAGAAGGGTTGGCAGCAGTGGAGGTGTGCAATACGGAAAGGTTGGCGGCAGTCGGTGGACAATACGGAAGTGTTGACAGTGGGGTGAGGGTTTGCAGTATATTAGTCGCTAGTTTCTCTCTACAGGATCGTTGTTATTAACTCACAGCGGTAGCGGTAGCTGTCAAGATGATGTAAGGGACGAGTCTCTCTTGGGATGCTACCAAAATATATCGGTTTGAACGTGGATTAAACACAGGAAAATAGTTTGCGCATTTACTGACTAATTGTAGCTATAAACACGCAAGCGCAGTACGGTTATTACGTATAACTGAATGTAAGGTTAAAGTTTATAATGTGAGGGTAAACAACTGACTACAGTATGATACTGGTGAATGATTCTGATTGTCCGTTTGACGAGGACTCTTTCGCTAGGGCACCACGTCTTCGTGTAGCAGACGATGCACCACTGGACCTAAATATTTTAATTTTCTTTCACTCCAGAGTTGAATATGAATGTATTACTCTTCCGCATCATCTTTTTTTAACCTTACTTTGTGGAAAAGGGATGATTGAAGTGACAGTTATTGATTGACTTTTTTTTTTTAGACCATATAAGAAAGGCGTGGGATAAAAGATGAATAAGGGCGAAATGAATAAGTGCGCTGGTATTGGCCAAAAGATTTTATGATGACGCAGTATGTATGGTTGAAAGGATTTATGATGCCCCACCATGATTGGTTGAAAGCCTCTTTATAACTTTTCCCTATTACCGCGTCTGAAAAAGCTTCAAAATTAAAGTAAATTCTGTTCTTTAATGTCCATTGATATCGGCTGCCTGGGGAGGAGATCTGTAAAAGTGTATGTGAACGTTTCGAGGGGTCGGTATGTGTGTGTGTGTGTGTGTGTGTGTGTGTGTGTGTGTGTGTGTGGACAGTATAAGGAGGTTAGCAGCAGTGGGTGCACCTGGTAGGCGTAGCCGACTTCCAGAGCACTAAAGGAACCCGATAGAAGTGGCTTTTAGGGCAGGAAGGTAAGGTAAGGTGATGATTGTATATCTAAATATACCTTATGTAATTCTACTGCTAGGGATTGGTAGGGTTCAGGTGGTAGTGTATTGGCTCCTTCCAATACCCTAGCAGACTGAGGAATATGCCGTCTCCTATCATTGCAAGAGCGGTCACTTAGGTAGTAGGCTGTTAACAGCAGCCGGCCAGGGTGACATTGCCGTCCTGACTGAGGAGCGTTCTGGTGCCCAGAACCATCTTACACCCGCCATGTTACGATTGCTGGTCTTACTTTGTCTCGTGAAAACGGGACTACCAGTCTAGTCCTACTGCCATCTTCTTACAAGCACCAAACACTTGCTCAAATCTCGTTTATTTTCTTAACATAAGTTCTCTTACCACCTTCTGGCTGCTCATTTTTTTTTTTTAATATAATCATGATAGGTTCCGACAAATTAATGGCCCCTAGTCCCTGGCATCAGTGGGTACTAAGGAAGGACTCAGACCGTATTAGTACCGGCTACTTCCACGACCTTTCCCTCTCTGATAGACCTGCCCCTTTTTCTGTTCTCTATGAACCTCGCTTATGTTGAACACCATCTGTCTTGTACCTTTGTCATGTGTTACTTCTCTGATGATGATCTCACTAGTCCCCTTGTCGTATCCAACTTTAATCTCCACTCACGATTCCGGTTCAGAGTTGATGGTGCTATTCCAACATCAACACACCTGTGGCTTACCTGGAGGACCTTGAGTCCGTAAACCCGGATGTTATCTAGCTCGTGGTCTGTCTCCCAACTATCACCGTTTTCCTTTGTTTCTCCCACTGCTCTTCTAATTCTACTGATTTTATATGTTTCTTCGACTGTCTAAATTCCTGCCATGAGACTGACATCCTCTCACCCGCAAGCTGAGATCCTCTACCTCGGGGATTTTAACGTTCAACTTAGGAAATGATTGAACTCCTCTCATACGGATGGTGAAGGGATTAAAGCCCTCACTCACGTTCTCCATTCTCAATTATCTAAAGCAAATTACCTAGACCTACCCCACCCATATTCCTGATAACTGACCAGTCTCCAGATATTCTAAATCTGTTTTTCACCTCTAATCCCTGGCGCTGTTGCAGCACAATCTCTCTCCCAGTTTGTTCTTATAAAGACGCTCTGGTGAATTTATGTATTTGACCGGCACCTTCCCCTCCAGCAATCCTTTCTAAATGTAAATATTGGCACCTCAACAGAGCTGAGAGGAAAAAGTTCAGAAAAATCTTTTGACTTTCCTTAGGTATATTACTGTCTCTTATGTGGTGATGCTTCCTTCTCTGCCAAGGTTATTGTTGCGAAAATGGAAGCATGTATCCCCTCCTTCAAGACTACCTTTTCTTCCAGTCCATGGGTCAACTGCTCCAGTTCTGAGGCCATTCAAACAAGGGATCAGGCATGTCAGGCTTGGAAAAACTCTCCTGCCTCTGACTTTCATCGAGCTTTTATCACTGCCCGCAATCATTGCAAGTACTTTATCCTTGAGGCGAAGCGTTACTTTGTACAAAGGAAGTGTAATAACCTCTCCTCTTCATCCACTGTTAGGTCTTTCTGGTCTTTAACTAGGGGCATCGCTAACAACTTCTGTCGCTGTACCTTCCCTTCACTTTTCTGTTCTGACGGTACTATAACTGTCTCTCCAGCAGACAAAACAACACTCTTTGGTTCCCGTTTCTCCTCTAACTTTACCTTGGATGACTTAACATTCTTTGACCCCGTTATGTTCTTTTTACTAATACTATTCCTTTCCCCATAATTTCTCTTCGAACACTCCAAAAAGCGCTCTTTTCTCTGGACACAAGCAATGCTCATGGTCCTGATGGCATCCATCCTTGTGTATTGAAAGATTGTGCCTCTGAACTTTCACCTGTTCTTGCTTCTGTTCCAGTTTTCTTTAAAATCCCGTAACTTTTCCTTCTTGGAAGCACGAGTTCGTACATTCCATCCACAATAAGGGTGACCGTTAACCCGTCTTAACTATCGTCTTGTTGCTTTGACATAAATCTCATCCAAAGGCGTTGAATTCCTCCTCAACATCTATATCCTCACAGATCTTGAATCCTACAGTCTTCTCTCTAATAACCAGCATGGCTTCCATAGTTATAATGGGAGATTCACTGGTGATATTTTTTCCCTATCTTACCAATGTCTGGGCATCATCTCTGAAAGAAATAGGGGAATCCTGTGTAGTTGCTTTTGATATGTCCAGAGCTTTTAACAGGGTGTGGCATCGGGCTCTCATCTCTCTCTCTCTCTCTCTCTCTCTCTCTCTCTCTCTCTCTCTCTCTCTCTCTCTCTC
>JAUTXX010152042.1:0-14334 GCA_032273605.1 Panulirus laevicauda | reverse complement strand
CATAGTCCTCCTAACCCTGACCTATGCAGCCAAAACATGGACATGGCAAGAGTCACAGAGGCCAAGAATCCTGGCTGTGGAAATGAACTACTTCAGAGGAGCAAGTGCTAGGACTAGGTGGAATGAAGAATGAAATGAGGGGATTATGAGAGATGTAGCATAGCAAAGAAAGCAAAAAGAATGTATTGTGGATTGGTAAAGTGGGTGAAACAATATTTGGAGGTGCTTTGGGGATATGGAAAGAATGCAAGAATGGGAGGTTACAAGAAAAGTGTATGATAAAGGGGTTGATGTGAGAGGAAGACCACCCGTGACATGGAGAAATAGAATGGAAGAATACCAGAGGGAGAGAAATGGTGGAAGAATGCTTGGAAGCATATGCGAGGGAGGCGTGTAAGGACAGGGACAAATGGAGACTTTTACCATGGCCACCCCCTTTATGGGAGCTACCAAAGGGGATGAGTGACAGAGGTATAGATAGATATTTTGACCATGCCATATCAGTTACTCAAAAAAAAAAAATGCTCTTGGGTACCACATAGCTGGTAGCAATTAGTTTTTAATATATTTGTATCTTTTTCTTTGCTTCTTCTTGCCTACATTCCACATAAATCTTTATCTTTCATGAACTCCCATCCCATTCTTCTGTAAGACCAGTTACTTTGGGAAAATTTTCCAATTTATTTTTTGAGTAAACTTCCCCATGTTAACATTTTATGTAGGCATGCCTAATCACTCGTTGGAAAAAATCTCAAATGATTTTTTCATTTATGAGTTTGATTTGCCCATATGAAATACACCTAAAGAACTCCATAAGTTCTGCTCCTCTCTTAATTTGCCCTCATAGTCCAGCGTGGCTGATGTCTTACATCACAAAAATTATTGTCAGCTATCCAGACTTTTTCTCTGGCCAAATACTTGCTTGTGTTTGTGAGTGTGTTTGGTATTTTGAAATGCATAGATGAATTAAGTTATTGAGCATGATGTGTCTGTGCCCTTTGACGTTAGTGTTAGCCTAATGTAAAGCAAAGTGTTAGAAGTGGTTTTTGTATCCAAGTGCCATGGATATGTACAAACTCCTGTGACCTGATCTCTTTAGACAGAAAACATACATCTTAATCTGTCTCAAGATTGTTTAGGTCAAAGTTCCATGATAGTTACAGAATGTTTTGCACAATTTTGCTAACAGCCAGCACATGTTATCACCTCAGGAGAGATTTTGGTCTTGATAAACATTGTTCATGAGTCTAAATCCCAATTATTCATGTTGATGCTCTTCTGTTCGTGAGTTGACAGTACTGTACTTTGGTTGTTACCAAAGGACTTTTTATTCATAATGATGTAGCTTTTGTTGATGCTGGGCATTATTCCATGTCACCCATGGTTGCTATACCAGAATTATTGGCACTGGTGCCTAGACAGTGAAAAAGTAAGTGGCCTTCACCCTGTTAGCAAGCTCTTTACTGAACATCATCAAACCTATTTTTTGCATACCTCACACAGAGACTTACAGAGTTAGGGCCTCAGTATGTTTAAAGATTTCCTTCTGAGTGTAGATAAATTATCAGGGCATACTTTTGCTGCCCAACCAACTCTGAATTATTTTACTTGAACTTACACATGAGGTGGACAAGAATGGTCTGTAAACTGGCTAGTAACCCAGTGGATTACATTTTCACTTGATGTTATGCTGTTATTTTTTATAGAGATCAGTGTTACCTAAGTTTGTGAAGAATTTTTTTCATAATATATGATGACTATTACAGCATTGATAAGAGCCTTATTGCATACATTGTTTACTCAGTCTGTCCCAAAAGTGAGTCTTTGAAGATTGTTGCAAAACTTTTTTCTTGTTATTAAATCTTTGTTACAGTTATCAATACCAGTGTTAACTTACCACAAGGGCATTCCAGTTTTTACTTAACATTGCCTTTGTATTTTCTGTAACTAATTACCAGGCCATTACACTTCATCAGTAAAATTGTCGACTGTTTTTTGTGTTTATGCTAAAGGAATTGCATGTTGTTATGCTGCAATGATGATATCAGGGTAGCAAGTGTACTGTGGATTGGCTTTTATGTATAAAAAATAAGGGTAATATCCAAATTATTGATGTGTAAATGCTTAGTGTCCTGTGTGCTCCAAAATTTCATTGGATTGTTGCAAATGTTCAGAAGGTATTTATTAAATACTAAAGTGAGGTAGTAATTATAGTTACATTTTTCCACTGAAAATTTTCTATCCATCTGTTCTGGAGTTATTTTTGATATTTTGATTTTTCGGATTGGAAATGTTTCAATCAGTATTTTCTTACATGGTACTCTTAATTAAACTGCTTCACATGTTACTCATAAGTATACTGCTTCATATATGATATTTGGTCTATTAAAAGGAAAATGTATGCAGATGTTAAATGTCTTCTTTATTTAGATGTAGTTTTGGATGCAAAACTTTGACTGTATATGTTACTGTAATTTTGTGTTTAGATTACTCGAAATGTACCACATACATCAGTGGGAAACAGAATGTGAAAGGTATGTAAGGTTTATATAAGGAAGACTCCTAAGATCTTTTGAAGTTAGGGATGTCAAGTCTTAAAGAATGGTTGGTACTTACAAATAAGCATGGTACATTCAAAACTACATTTGGAGTCATGCACATAATTACGAGGTCTCTCCTCCCCTTTAATTTAAGATTTAATGTTTTCTTGTGTCATATTCTGTTGTCTAATCCTGTTATTGGATTAGAATAGCACTATTTTGATGATCCTTTTTTTTTGGTATTGAAAGGATTAGTATTTTTATATCATTAACTTTAAAAAGCTTAATTGTCTGTTCTTGATACTACCTCACAAAAGTGGGAATGGTGAACAGTTATTAAAATGAAAAAAAAATGCATAGATAGTCTTCATCATGTAGGTGTTTCATCAGTCAAGGGAAGTCTTCACCGAGAACCTTAGGCAAACATAAAGGTTTTTGTGCTATGGTTCATACAGTTAGCAGTTTCCCATCTTAGACTTTACAATACCATAAGAACACATGCCTTCAGAGATTTCAGAGATTATTAGAGTACATAAAAAGGAGTGTGTAGCTTTTGTTGTCATAATTAGTTTTCTCAAAAAATTTTAAAACTAGAGTATCTTTTATCCATAAGGTAAGATGTAATACACTATATTTAGTAATTTTGATGACAAACCTTATTTTTTCCTTGAACACATGTAGGTATCACTTACTGTGTACTTTGAAACTTTTTGAATGGGATCTTATTTTCTTAGTGACTTGTAATGGACATTATATGACTCTAGGCATGGAGTACAAATCATTATCAGTGTGATATTGTAATTGTAGATCATAACATGCACTACAGTTGCTGATCCAGGTTTGCTACCAGGGAGGTCTTGGTTGAATATTTTATCCTTGAATGTGGTATAATAATATGTAACAAACTGAATTTCTAGTTGTAGACTGACAGCTACTTTTGCTTAATTTTTGCGAGAAGATTGTGAAAGATTATATTTGTAAAAAGACAGTGTAAATGGTATTTATATATTTCCAGTATATAGTACTACAGCTATTGCATAAGATTAAATATCTGTGAATGAAATAAGAATGTCTTTTAATGGACTGTAATCTAGCCACCACTGACATAAGTCTTGTTATACATCAAAAAGAAGTTTAAAGGTAAAGATGTGTCGAGTCATATATACCTGTGTAATGCAGTGTACCAGATATATTGTATTTTGATAAAACAAGGTTTTAGCCTTATAAGTAGATCTGTTGACATATTGGCAGCATCAGACAGAGCACGTACAGTTTCATTCAATAGTGTATGAATTTTTTTATGTATTTCCTTCAGTAATTTTTCATATTTTGCCCACCTTATTGGTTTGATTATTTTCAGTTTGTAGGTGGAACTGGAAAATGAAACAAATGGTACTGTTGGAAACATCTTCTCTGGCAGGTTCTGTAGAGCATTCTGGTGCTTTAATAAAGTAGTTTTTTATGGGGTTTATTTGTAACCTTTATATATATTGTCTATCCCCTACTTACGACCTATATTACGCACGACCATCCATACATATGACCAGAAAGAAATGTAAATTGAAAAATAAATGTAAATATAGAAAGTAAGCTCGATCATACATCTGCCAGTTCTGACAGCTGTGTGCATACAATAGCGAGTCAGAAAATATTCCAGCATTGTTTACTTCATGGCATCTCTCTCAGTTACCATTCAGTAAGCGTACATTATTCAAGTGAATCTTAACAAATTTTGGTGCTGGATTTTATAAACCATTTTTGTATTCAACCCCAAAGAAGATGATAGGCAAGAGAAAAAACCAATCACCTGTAAATCTGGCAAGAAGCCAAGTAAGGCACTCAAGTTGGAAATGAAAATGAAGGTAATCACCCAATATGAAGGAGGAAAAAAAGTTAATGCAATTGCATGTGAACTACATCTGTCCCATTCGATGATCTCCACAATTTTAGAGGACAAAGAAAAAATACATGAAGCAATGAAAGGTTCAGCAAGTATGAAGTCTACGATAATAACAGAGCATTGACAAGGGCCCATCCACAAAATGGAAAAGTTGTGGATGGAAGATCAAATTAAAAAAACGTGTACTATTAAACTTACTAATAGTTCAAGTGAAGGCTATAAGTCTTTTTGAGACTTTGAAGGAGCGAGTGGGCGAGGATTACATCAAGAACTTCACAGCAAGTCATGGTTGGTTCAATATATATAAAAGATATTGCTTGCTCAGTGTTCAAGTCACAGGTGAAACAGCAAGTGCTGACAAAGGAGTTGCTGAAACGGTACAAAATAAACAAAAGAATTTTTTAAAATAAACCTTAGAGTGATTTACAAATGTCAATTCATAAAACTGGTTACACAAAAATGAGATAATCACGATAGAACTTGCATAACAGAAAATAAGAATTAAGAAATATAAACTACAGATTCTTAAATAGAAGGTAAAGTTAACCTACAGAATCATATAATAAATCTGGATAATAAAAAAAATGAGATATTCACGATTGAAATTGAGTATGATAAAAGAATGTTGTACGGGGTATACGAATTCTAGATGCCATGCTGACATACGTCTGACTTATGTCCATTTCGAGATCTGACCGGAACTCGGATGTATGTCGGGGATAGATAGTATTACGAGGTTTTCAGAGATTATTATTTTGTCATTAACATTTTTTAACTACTATGTAAGCAGTGTGGTATAAACAGAATATTTAACAAATCCTCTAGCTGCTGACCAACATCAAACTTCAATGTTGAAAAACCAACAGCAGTAATTAAGACGTGCTGAAAAGCATCAAGTTAATTTGGGTTTCTTTTACATTATATGGGCACTATGTGCTCACTTGAAGATTTTTTTAATTGGTTCTTCCTCCTTAGTAAAATAGCAAAACAGCTCTTGAAGCAAATTTATTTATTTATTTGCTTTATTGCTGTCTCCCGCATTAGCGAGGTAACGCAAGGAAACAGACGAAAGAATGGCCCAACCTACCCACATACACATGCATATACATACACGCCCACACACGCAAATATACATACCTATACATCTCAATGTATAAATATATATGCACACACAGACATATACATATATACACATGTACATAATTCATACTGTCTGCCTCTATTCATCCCCTTGTGTATTCATTCAGGATAAGGTGTTTTCTTGATTTAGATGATAGTTTTATACCATAGAGACAGTTTTGGTTCTAGCATTGAGAAAGTTTGACGTGAGAGTATGTAATAATATGTCATTTTGTAACCCAAAAGTTTATGCAAGAGTAGTGAGCATCAGGAATGTACCGATTCTGCCGAAAATCTTTTAGTGATCAGTGTGTAAACTTATATATTGTATTTTGTAAATTATTAAAAATTAATTGGAGAATGTTTTTGAGTATTAGGAGTATCTTGTTTTGGTTATAAAGGTTTCACTTTTCTGTTAACTGGGAAATAAACCAAGTATTAGAGCTGCAGTGAATATTAATTCCAGAAGGATCTGTAAGATAATACATTGTGTGAAATATCAAGTATTTTTGTAATAAGCCTGAATAAATATGTAGAATATTATTTTCTCTCCTTTACTATATATGCATATACAAAAAACAGTTTTATACCTTAAGACCTTCACTTGTCAAAGCCCACAGTCTATTTTATATATATTTTCTATTGTTAGTTTGTTATTTTGCTACTCCTTCATGGCTCAGCCATAGAACCTGGAGGCCCTAAATTCTCAGTGTTTTTTTTCTCAATGTTTTTTTTTCAGAATCTTAGCAAGTTTTTAAACCATGAAGCTGCATGAGCCAATGGATAGGAGATCCTGTGGCTACATAGTAAAGAATACTTCCATACATTCCCTTCACATCATATAGAGCAACTAAAAGGTGTGTGAGAAGTGGGCTGGAAACCCTTTCTTTCCTGTATTTCAATTTCAAAGAGCTGGAACAGAGGAAGTACCCAAGCAAGGAGTGCTCATTCTCCTTGAAGGCTCAGGCTAGGGTGTCTGAATGTGTGTGAAGTTACCAAAAAGAAAGGAAGGATGACTGGTAATATGTTTGAGGAAAAGAACCTAGATGTTCTAATTTTGAGAGAAGCAAAGCTCAAGGGGAAGGAAGAGGAATGTTTTTGGAAGTTTGTTAAGAGGAGAAAGTCAGGGGTTAATGTGAGAGAAAGAGATAAGGAAGGGTTACAATGCTGCTGAAGATGTGGGAATGTGAAAGAATAAGACGAATGCATGACTGATGATTAAAAATGAAAGTTGATTGTAAGAGGTGGGTGGTTATTAGTGCTTGTGCACCTGGAAGTAAAAGAGGAAGACAGGTAAGGACTTTTGGAGATGAATGAGTGTGTCGGTAAATTTAATGTGAGATATTGGTAATTTGAATGCGAGAGTGGGCAATGTGGCACTTGAAGGTACATTTGGGCTTAATGGGATAATCATTGCTGTGAATAAAACTCTTGAACTGCTCATGAAGATGTGTGCTGGAAAAGGACTGGTTTAAAGAGGACTGTGAGATGTGACAGCTAGGCATTACCCGATTATGTACTAACTGATGGGCATACAAAAGAGAGACTTGGATGTCCAGAGAGGGGCAGCTGATGGGATGTCTGATCATTACTTGGTAGAGGAGAGGGTGTAGGTTTGCAGAGGCATTCAGAAAAGAAGAAATACAAATAAATGATAATGGGTGGGATAAGGATGATGAAAGTGAATGAGAATGGACGTGGCTTGTGTGAAAAGATACCAAGAGAGACTGAGAGTAGAAAGGTGAAAGTTGAAAGTAAATGAAGCTAGGGTAGTGGGTTAGGAATGGGTGCTATTTTGGAAGCATTGCTGATGTACAAGACAGGTGTGTGGCAGCTGGCCAAGTGAAAAAGGGTAGTGAGTGGTGGGATGAGGAAATTAAGTTGCTAGTGAAAGGGAAAAGATAGGTTTATGGGCATATACACTTGATTAGAAGTAAAAGAGAAAGCGGGAAGATGTCGAGTAAGTTGATGGGCTGAAAAAGTAGCAAATTGGAGTTGGGGTGAGCAAGTATCAGCAAACTTTAGAGAGATCATATGAGAAAAATAAGAACAAATGTGAGCACTGGTGAAAGTGGAAATTGAGAAAATGGTAACAGGCAGAGATGAGGTGAAAAGGGGATGGAGTATTTTGAAGGTATGAAGCATGAGTTTACATGAGAAAGACAGACAACGGGAGGCCTGATTGGCCCATGACACAGTTGTCTGGTAAAGAAAGAGTTTAACTTGACAAGAAAATTTGATTCCACTCAGCAGTTTTTTAAGCTATTACTGACTCCCTGCTGCTGCATGTTAGCCTTCTACTGTCCCCATTACCACTATCGTGTTGGGTGTTTGAGTTGGAAAGAGACGGGCAAGTTGGAGTGTGAGTTTGAATGTAAAGAACCTGGAGAAGTGGGATATTTATGATACCTGTCAGTGGACATTGAACCTGAGTAAACAAAAGGGTGGATGAGGGGGCTGAGGTCCCTGGCACATTCAGGTGTGAGGAAGGAGAGGTCATTGTTAGAGGGCAAAGATGCTCATGTTTGATGGTATAGTAATTGAGACAGTGTTATATGGATGCAATGTAGGAACCCTGGATAAAAATATATAACTGTGGATGCATTAGAATTAAAATGTTTGAAGACAATATGTGGTGTGGGTTTGATTGCATAAGAAATGATAAGGTTTGGTAGTAAGTAGTCAGAGATGAAGAGGGTGTGATGCAATGAATGGTTAGGACATATAGAGAAGATGCTTAAGAGAGTATACATGTCAGAAGTGGAGGGAACATGGTAGAGGTGGAAACCAAGTAGGGGGTGGAAGGACAGTGACAGATGCTTGAGTGTCCAGAACCTGAATATGAAGGAGGGTGTGAGGCATGCAAGGGATCGAGAGAATTGAAGGGAAATTATGGAAAGGTCTTCAGGAACTGGTTTGGATAAGGGTCTATGGTTTAAGTGCATTATATTTTACAATTGCTCTGGGAATTACTTCACTAACACAGGATACTGCAAATAAATTTGAAAGTTTTGGAGAGAGGGACAGGTAGGGAGGCCTTAAAGGTGAATCCATAACTGTATGCTGATGACATGGTGCTGGTGGCATGTTCAAGGGAGAATGTGCAGAAATATGTTTATGAGTCTGGGAGAGTATGTGAATGAAGAAAGTTGAAAGTAAGTGTGACTAAATGCAGCTGCCATTACCATGGTCTTTTATAATGGTTTCACCTGTAAAATAATAAAAAAACAACAGAGTTCCCCAAAAAGCAGTTCTTTCTCCAAACCTCTTCAGTTTTTCTAACATAACCTCCTGTTACCTCTACCTCTAGCAAACCATAACATGAATGGCCTTTCATGTGCTGATGACCTCACAGTCACATTACTGTCAATAAACTATACAAAACTGGGCAAGGAAATTTCTTCACTGATCAAAACGTTCAGCTGAATAACTTGCTTACAGAAGGGAAAGAAGAGGTAATCTGTTTTTATAATTTTATTAATTAACAAAGCTAAGTGCAAATCTCATTAGTAGTAAGAAACTGGCTACATAGAAATAATGTAACCTTAATGATTTAGACATTTTGAAGTCAACAAACCACTGGAAGCACATTTCTCCTTCTTTTACCATGATAGCTATTTTTCAAGAACTGATGCAGTAACAAAGTTACAAAAATAATAAATAAAAAGTAGAATCGAGTGTAAGACATTATAAAACTGTACAAAGATGCTTTATGACAGTAGTGTATTTATACAGTGAAATAGTTACCTTGAATATCTAGGACCATGCTAACCAATACCTCACGAACAATCGTAGTATTTCAATGTTCCTATCAGGTTTTTAATACGTAACATTCATGGGCATATGTCAAACATTTATCATTCTGAAAAATAATTAATCGATGAAGGTAAAGCTGGTATTGGTTAAACAAGTCACCAAAGCGTGATATTGTATTAGTACTACAGGTACTTCAGTTTTACTGGACATTACACAATTACAGGGTTACTGATGCAAAAACTTAATATAAGTATTATATCTTTTACATTTATAACCCCATTTCAAGCTCAGTTTAAATATTTAGGTATCAAAGCAATATGGTATTCAGTTATCAAATTATGACAACATAGATGTGAGACAAGAAACCAGTGCAACAAAATATTTTTGTTTGCTCTCCTCCACCAGCAAAATGGAAAAAATTTCCCTTCATGTAAATATTTGCACTATTTACTCATGTACAACAGACTGATGAAAATGGATAAATGATTAGAATTCTTAAGGACAGAACATAATGCATTTTTCACTTAATACTTCATTTGAAATAAAAACTAATATCCCAGAATTTTGTGTCAAGTGATACTAAGCATCTGAAACCCTTTGCTTGAATTAGACCCCTATAGTCTTGAGTTTATATGATGGATACTTATTAATACTACCAAGAAAAAATAAAGTATGATAATGATGTGTCTTAACATTTGTTGAAACATTAGATTTCAGTGTCCCAAGTCATGAAATAAAAACAACATACTTTTAAGTGACACTGGCCTCCAAGATTCATGATGCACCTGGATATACGAGCACATGAACAAACAACAGTCTAATGTCAGCCTACAGAGGCAGTGTCTGATGACTATTAGGTATTTACTCTTAGGGTTTGTGATTACTCTATTGCTTTGTGTCTCATACAAAACTTTCAGTACTGTTATCCATTTCACATAACTGACACTTTTCCACACACTAAGACAAACTTAATAAGCTGCCCAATAGTCAGCACTGTATTTAAAAAATCTGTTAGTATAACAAAAATAAAAGAAACAAGGCATTATTTCACTAACAATGATTAACAGTCAGAAAGCTCCAGCTGCACTGTACTACTGTAGCTGTTTTGAGTTGTAAAACTTTTATGTGAATAAGGTGTATTTCATATTGTGTTGGACACGCCCAGTCTGTTACTATCAACTTCATTTTCTTGTTGCTTTACATTCCTTTCTCACTTCCCCTATAATATCTTGCTCAATTAAACCATCTCACACAGCATAATGTCCTTAAACATTTCATTTACAACACATCCACCCTCCTCCACATGTCCTCATCTATAGCCCATGCCCATGCAACACAGTTACAACTACTATACCTTCAAACATATACATTTTTCCCCTTCCAGATAACAAACTCTCTTTGAATACATTCTTCAATGCTCCCTGAGGTCACTTATATAGCACATTAAGAATATGAAAACTTGGTGTTCCTTATAAAGTAACCATCTGTGACTGGAATATGGTAAGAATCCAATGTTATTTTGTCATCCATCCATTTTTGCCCTCCCAGATAATGATCTCTCTTTCCACACATTCTTTAATGCTCCCAGAGCTCATTTATATGGCAGTGGCTGGAATACGGTAGGAATATAATGATATTTTGTTCTGATATGATTATTAAAGGCATAATATGTGAAAAACCTTGAAATACTTCACTATCAATGGAAAAGAATGTTATAAAAATATAATTTTCTTAAAATCTGTTCCTGTTAGACAGCCTTAGTGTCGTTCTAGTAATCTGTACCCTGATTCTCAAATGTTAAAGTCATGAAATGTCATTCTGCAGGGACCCTTTGTACTCACAAATACCACCTCCTCCATCAATCACAAAATGACAAAACATATTCACACCAAAATAACCAAAGAAGAGCTAAACCAATTATCCTCCAAACTAGCCTTAAACACTATCCTATCAGACGTATGTCTGGTAGGAAATTTAATTCCCTATTAATTTTCTGTTTTCTGTCAGTGCTCTGTACACCACCCACCACTTTAATATCAAAAAGATAATTTCAGCACATTAAAGAACCCTCACGCCAATGATGAAACTACACAATAAAGATACTGAACTCATACAGCTCAATTACCCTGCATCCTCCCTATAAAGACACATACACATCATCACCACACTTTATGACCTGTGGTCCCACATGTTGCATGTGGACAGCTCCCTGAGCACTACCAAAGTCCCATAAAAGGGAATCCTGGAGTAAGATGGTAAGGTATAGAAGTATATATAATAAAATCAATTCAGTATATATAATGAAATGAACCCATTTGATATGCAACTACTGTTGTACCACCAAGATAGTAAGGTAACTGACATGCACATTTCTTTTAAACTACATTATAGCTCCAGTGGTTGCCGGCTAATATCCACAACAAATCCCTCACTGGATCCCTGTAAAATATCTAGTATGTAAAAAATACACAAAAGCTGTTGGGAACCTTAAACTTTTCCTTTGATGTCATAGGCAAATGCAATACAAGTACTAATCACATCATCTGACTCATCAAAAAGTACCCTTCATGTCTGATATTAGCATGTCAAATACCAAAATGTCAGCATTATGTGAAAAAGATACAAATTTTTGCTAAATTGTCTTTGTACTTTCATAAAGTCTAGCACAACAAAATATTTTTGGTGTTCCAGGTTTTTTTTCAGTAATAATAATTTTAAGAGAATTTACACTTGCCACTTAATGGCTCATGCTACAAGACAAACCATTAAAGTGTATAAGCTTACTAGAATTTCTGGCAGTACAAAAAGTATGTATGCCACTTGTACTTGCCTTTGAAATCAAGGGAATGAGATATGTAATGGGAAACAGAAAATTTGATGTCCTTGTTTCATCTACATTGCAATCAACTTCCTGCATGTTTCCTGAAATTTAAGGATTGTAATACATGAGAAAGAGAATTGATCCTGAGACTGAATCTTGTGGTACACTAACTCATGCATGTAACCATTCTGAGACTAAGACTGTTAATCACATTCTTTGCCTAGAGTTTATCATATAAAAAAATTTTCCAGTAAAATGTGATCTTGTATCCAGCACTTCACAGGTTTGCCAGGTGCTGGAAAACAAAGTTTCCACTGTTCTAGATTACATAACACTATTAAAATTACCAAATTTATCATAAAATGAGCTTACTACCTGCATTTGCCATAAAAAACGTTTCAAACCATTTCTCTTCATCACAGTGCACTACAAGGGAGCATATTCTTTCCAGCACTGCCTAGGTTTTGCCAGGTGCTGGAAAATAAAGCTTTCACAGTACTAGATTATATGACACTATTAAAATAACAACTATGTTTACCATATGATCAGTTTAACAACTACCAGCAATTGTCATAAATGATGTTTTGAGCCATTTTTCTTCACACTGTACTGCAAGGGAATCATCAGGCAGGAATAAGAGGGATACTCCTTCAATGGATGGAGGATCATCTCAACGAAAGGAAACACAGGATGCAAGTCAGATGAACCTTCTCCAAATAGGTTAAGGTGACTGGTAGAGTGCCACAGGGTTCTGTTCTGAGACCATTACTCCTCTTGATCTAATCAAATTCCTTGTTTAAAGGACTCCTAATTAATTCTTTTTGTAGATGATACAAAGGTTATGATAGAAATGAAAAGTGAGAAGGATTGCATCAATTTACAAGGGGGACCTTAATACATTCAAAAGTTGGTCTGCTGCATGGGTGATGACATTCAACTTGAGCAAAAGTAATGATGGTGGAAAAAAGTGAAAGGAGGCCTTAATATGCTTATTATCTAGCAGGAAATATGCTTCAGGATTCTGTGAGTGAGGAATTGGGAGGCAAAATAACACAGATATAAAGTAGGAACGTAGTGACACAGTTGGTATAATCATATCTGAGATATGTTGAAACAGATATTCTGTTTACTACAGAGTTATCAGGATTGATTAATGATGAATACTGCCTGAAAACAAAGTTTCTAAAATTTTCTGCTTCCCATTATAAAATGAAAGAAATACAAGTAAAAGTAAAGGATATGTACAAAAAAGTGAGTTAAAAAATCATGGCTGTGGTATAGCGTTGAAGTTAATGCATGATTCCCTGGTAAGGCCATGGAGAAAATAAAGGGGGGTGAGCCTTGTGATGCATATTCAGTAATAATACTTATCACTTTTAAAAAATATATAAATATAAATAAAGAATTTAATTAAATATGTACAAAAAAAGTTACCTAACAAAGTTTACATGCTTAAATACCCTAACTGAGAAGTGGTGGAATGGTGAAGGAAAGGGAGTAAGGAGTATGAACTTCCTTATGGCACAAATGCACTAAATGACACAACACTATCTATATTAACTATTTACATGCATTTACATTTATTTACATATATTCTTTCAGAGTGTGGCAGTCTCTAAAAAAAGAATCTATAGTGGCCAATGAGTCACTTAGCAACCATACAAATGTCAAAATATTGGCAGGGGGATTTAAACAAAACCAGCAGACACTAGCAATCTTAGGATGATTTTCGGTGCTTTCTGTGGAAGATATCCCACAGGACTCCCTCACGGTGAAGGATTAAATACCTATTGAGCTGAATGGTCTTTACAAAGCCAGCAGGGTATGTATTAGGACAAGTGTACAAATGCATGAGCAGTACTGAATTGAAATTGACATGAAAGCATCACATCCTTTGATGGGCTGTTTAATTTCTCCATGAACAAAGTTTATTTGGGCAGAAAATAAAAATAAGGAAGTCCAAATGCAAAATAAAATGAGAGTAGAAAGCTGAATAATGATGCATGCAAATATCAGTGCATAAAGGTGTTGGATGGCAAAGGAAATGCAAGGTACTGAATGGAAATTTGTAAGGTTATTTAATGTATGTATGACTCATGGTGAGGTGCCTGAGGTCTGGCAGAATGCTTGCATATTGCCATTGTACAAAGGCAAAGGGGATAAGAGTGAGTGCTCAAATTACAGAGGTATAAGTTTGT
>JAUTXX010151933.1:0-12324 GCA_032273605.1 Panulirus laevicauda | reverse complement strand
GCTTTTTTTCATGATGGTATTATCATATACATACCTGTTGTGACAGGAGAGAACGTTTTGTCATGCTAAATGGGATCAACGGCAATGCCAATCTTGGTTTTCAGGAATCCATTAATAAACACACACATGAGTTACAGTTACACAAGTTAGAGAGACGAGTGGAGCTCGTGTTGAACTCTCTCTCCGTAACACACAAGTTGTACTAACGAACAGAAATCAAACTCATGTAATTTTTATATACTATTGGTATAAATCATTACTTCCGTGACCTAACTTTTAAGATAACAAGAGGGTAATGATACCATGTCGTCCTGATTACAATGATGACTTTATTTAATGGAAGGGAAGTGCTTTACGAAGCTCCTCTGGTCTCTCAAGTATGTCGGTCTTTGGTCTTCACACAGGTATATGTAAGGTCCTCCAGCTATCCATACCCTTGAAGTCTGTCTGTCTGTCTTCGAGAATCTGGGGAACTTTAGTTGCACGGTGGTAATACCGAGAAGAGCTTTTGTCTGGGTGATTACTATTTGTTTTACGAGGAGAGTTTTACGCTAGAGTTTACCCGACTCATAACTTTGTACATGTGAACCATGACTTTATTCCTTTTTATGCACACACACACACACACACACACACACACACACACACACACACACACACACACACACACACACACTAACGTATGTTTGACGTGTGTGCATGTGTATTTGTGGGTGTGGCCTTTGGTCTGTCTGTTGCCGTGTTGGTCCATGTGTCTGTAGCCTTGTGTCTATGGCTCAGTGTCCTTCCACGCGTGTATAGACAGACGTGTGACTGTAGCCATGAGTCCCACCATGTTTCTCTAACTGTTTCTGCAGCTTTATGTCCCTCCATGTGTCGTAGCTTTGTGTCCCTCTATGAGTCTTTAACCATATATCCCACCATGTGATTCTAGACACGTGCAGGTTATGCTTCTCATCTTGTTAGGCGTCTGTCATTATCAATAGCTGCCACCATCAGTATAGGAGATTACCTCCAAGTGTGAGAGTTTACCTCAGATGAGAGATAATTGGCTGCGCCCCGCCCGTTGAAGAAAATAAAAAAGGGGGGAGGGTGATATGAATGACGCAGTTACTGCTGGCGAAGTCGGAATGATTAATGGGATGATGATGACCTTCAAGGAACACTGACATGTATTGCAGTCAAGGAAATAAGTTCTGAACGATAACTTTAGACCAAGACGAACTTTGCATAATATCAGTAAATCAAGAGATTCAAGACATCAGACCAATAAGGTCTCGTAAATCACAGATTCTTTGCCAAAACTCTCGCTTAATTTCGTTTCTCCTGCCCCTATTTCTTTTTGGCGGCTGTCACCTCTCCATCCCACAGACTCTGCTTGTACCCTATTCATGATTTTTGGTCATCTAGAGCAATAACAGAAACCGTTAAGATACGAAGGGCATAGTGAGCTATAGGTGAAGGCGAGAGAGGGTCAGGTCTGAGGTAAAAGTATGGCCACGCCCCTGGATATATGGACCAGGAAGCTCTTGGTACATGACCACAGAGGGGGCTGGTCGGCCAGTCTCTGACGAGGCAAGGATAACCATCTCCTTGGAACTGTGAGGAGCATTTGTGATGACGCTTATGTAGTACTTTGATGAGATGTACAGCGCCTAGACGCCGCTAATGAGGCACTATGATGAGGTGTGCAGTACGTAGTATTATTGTATTTCTTTTTTTTTATACTTTCAAAAAGAAGTGTTTTTGTTTTGTATAGTATCCCTCAATTTGGAATTACATTTTCTCTTATAGATTTGAAGAATGTTATAAATCTATTTTTCTATGACTTTATTTTGTTATATAGATTATTATCAAAGTACTGTGAAATTTATCATTATTCCTTTAATGTATAAAGAAGTGCTTGTTATGTTAAAGCAATAATTTGGGAGCTGGAGGTATATTTTCGATACAGATTCGTTCTCCGCTCGTTGCATGTTAGGCAATTAGACGTGCGCATTGGTTTATCTACATAATCAGGTTGTATTTTCCCTTATTATTGTCATCTGTCCTTGATTGATTGCCATATCGAAGGATGAGGGTTTAAGCATTATTTATAGAATGAAAGAGAGCATTATTTATGAGTAGATGTAAATTTCAGATTTAATGAGAATAAATGTTTCTGTGTATAGTCCGCCAAGGCGTCCATCTTGTGTTTGGATTTAAGTTTATTTTTGTTATTTTGTTCAATATATTGTTTTGTTGATTTTTTCAAGTGTATTAGTGACTCTGACCTAACTGTTTATTGAGCCACCGAAATTGAGGGCGGTTGGGATCGTGACAGTAGTTACCACTAGTGTGGTGCTGGTGAGGTGTGCGGTGCATGCATGGCTCTGACTCAAGATCGTGATCTGGTATGTAGTAATTTGGTCCCGATGGTGCTGCCCATCGGTGAGGGGTCTAACACTCAAGTTAGCGGGTATCGTTGTTGGGCTATTTCTCCAAGGCTCCTGCTGGCGTCTAGCCACTATTAAAGATGATATGGCGCGTGTTTGTCGAGGTGGTGTGGTGAAAGTTATTTTCTGCCTCGAGTTTTATGGCGTCAAACGCTTCGGGGGTGGGAAGGAGGGAGACTCTCAGAAGTTTGCTTTTGTTTCTGTCCTTACACTGCTAAACTTCTGGAACTAAAGCTTTAGCTTTCCATATCTCCCCGTTCCCCTGTACAGCCATGACCTGACCTTTTAAAAGAATGTAGGATTTTCACTTTCTCAAAACTTTTAAGCTATACTTCTTTCCTGCTCAATCTGTAGTGCTTTTTTGTGTTCTGTTTAAGGTCCGACTTCTGAAAAAAAGAGAAATAATCAGGCAAAGATGACGCATTGTTTTGTAGTTCATAAGATTAAATGAAAACGCGGTTGATCATGTTACAAGGTACACGTATTTCGTATCGCTTTGTAATGTGCTATAGTACATGAACCGAGTTAAGTGTTAAGAGTAATTTGGTGTCAGAAAATTTAAGGACACTTCTGCTTAACTCAAGAGTCTCGTAAGTGATTGTATGTCACCTTTATTTGACTTGATAATTATGAATAAAATGAATACGTGTGTATGATTACTGTTTTGTGTTACGGTTGTGTGATTACTGTTTATATGTTACTGGAAGTTTCACAGTCGTGTGTGTGTGGCAAGAGAGAGTAATTGATAACGAGTACGTACGAGATGTTGCCAAAAGGAAGTGCTAGCGTATCGTCAGGAGAATATAGGGTTACGAATGGGTCGCATGCGTTACGTTTTGTGAAGTGTTGTGTGTTGGGTAAAGAAATATTATGTTTGTGGACTGAAAGCCACAGTCCAGTTGGTGAGGCAGAAGGAGATGACAACTACCTGGGTCAAAGGAGTGACACTTGATAGCCATTGAAGTGATGGCTCAGTACGCAGGTTTCGCTCGTCCTCCCTATACCCGGTTGGGTAGTCCCAGTAATATACCTCCCTTGGTTCGATGGCTGCCTACCACCAAATACGTGTATGGGTCTTTCATGATAAATCTTGGTATCTGGTCACGCTTAATGTGACATCACGTGAAGCACATTCACTGACGCTGACAGTCGCTTCATCAGCATAGTCCCTTTCCCTCTCTTACCGTGACACCCTCCCCTCCTCGCTCCCTTCTTCCTCTTCATCCCACCTCTATCTCCTCCCTTCTGCTACTACTTAGCATCAACACTCTCTACACCTAGGCTTTGCCTTCCTTCTCTTTCCTCTTATCAGCCTTCTCCACCTCCTTACACTTAGCTCCTCTCTTCACACTCCCCACTTTAACATTAACTTCCTTATCCCTTATCTCTTTTATCCTCTCATTCCCTCTCTTCCCCTTGGTTCCCCTCCCTTCCTCTCCCATTGGCTCCCATCCCCTCCTTTCGTAGTGACTTTCATTCTTTCCCTTCCTATTGGCTTCCTTTCCTTCCTCTTGTTGGCTCTTTCCCTCTTCCCTCCCATTAGCTCTCTTCCCATCTCAGTGGCTCCCTTTCCTTCCCATCCCTTTCCATTAACTCTTCTTCTATCCCACTTTTCCCTTGACTCCCTTTTCCTTCCCTTACCCATGGTTCCTCCGGCACCCACTCCCTCATCACCGCCATCAGCCTTCCAGAAATAACCCAGTTTCAGCAGGTTCCCTCGGAGGGCCCAGCCACCCAGCCATCTGTCATCTCGCTTTCGATAATGTCCTCCAACTCACGTAGACAGACGAATGGTAAGATATTAATAGGCTACGATTTACTTTCACTTTAATAGAAAGAAAAAATACAATTAAGTAATTGTATGATGAAATTAATGATAATGAATGAACTTCAAGACAGCAACTTTGATCAAAATCATGAGAAATTCATGATATGTTGAATTTTGGTAATAGTAATTATTTCCAGATGACGCCTTGATAGTGTATCAGTCCAAATACCTAGGTGGTTTGTAGGTATAGTAGTTAAGTGTTCGTTTTAGGTGAAGTTATTTATGAATGGTTCCTTCACATACGGAATCATTACGTAGATATGTTGGTGAGGTAATTATACGTATGTTGGTTTAATTAGTTATAAGTATGGTGGTGTTGGTAGTTATATGAAGACGATGGTGCAGGTGATTACAAGTTATGTTGATGTAGTTACTTATTAGATGAGTGTGATGGTGTTGGTAGTTATTATTATATTTACATCCAATCCCCTTAATAATAAGTAAAGACCTTCAACTCTAGACTCACCCAATTGTTAAATAAGCACCAGGACATTCTGAAGTCAGTAGGAATGGTTAGTCCCTCTCTTCCACATATATATGGTCTCCCAGAAACTCACAAAAATGGATGTCCTCTCAGACCAAGTATATCATCTGTTCATTCCCCTAATTATAAGTTATCTCAATGGTTAGCAAAGTATCTTAGCAATGTTCAAAGAAGCATCTCCTCATCGCATGTTAGTAATAGCTTAGATTTTGTTTACAAAGTTAAAAACTTTGTATGGCATAAACTCATTAGTTTTGATGTAAATTCCCTTTTCACTAAAGTACCCATTAATGACACCATTACATATCTGAGGAGGAAATTGCCCGACCTCAGCCTTGACTTGCCCCTGCCCATAGAAATTTTCATTGACTTAGTTGAGCTTTGTGTTTCTAATAATGTTTTCCATGATGATGAAGGTAATTTTTATAGACAGAAATTTGTCTTGCTATGGGAAATCCTCTTAGTCCGATTCTTAGTCATTTATTTATGGAATATATTGAGACTGAAATTTTAACTTCAGTCAATAATCATCCGAAAGTCTGGTTTAGTTATGTGGATGACGTGTGGTCCTTGTGGCCATCCTCCTAAGATTGTGATATTTTCTTTAATGAATTAAATAACATTAACCCACTATCAAATTCAAGATGGAATGGGAAAAAGAAGGCAAACTGCCCTATCAAGATGTGTTGATACATAAAGAATCTGATCATTTGTCCTTTAAAATTTACAGGAAGCTTACCAACTCTGAGAGTTATATTCATTTTTTTTCAGTACATGATTCTTCTGTAGAAATGTCTGAGAAATGTCTGTAGTTATGTCTATGTTTTCAAGAGCACAACGGATATGTGATCCAATAGGCTTGGTAGATAAATGTAGTCATATAAGACGTATCTTTAGGCAGCTATATTATCCCAGTTTGTTTGTGAATAAAGCTTAATGGAAAGCTAGGAAGACATTTTAAGCTTCTAGTAACAAAAATGTAACAAATAAGGATGTCTAATTCTTTAGTGTTGCCCAGTTCTCCCAACTTAGCTAATCTAAGATATGTTCTAAAAAACAGTGCTTGTAATGTTGCTTTCCAGTACAATAACCATCAGTAAGACCTTGATAAATAGTAGGCCAAATCATGCAACAATTGGGAGTGTTTACGCCGTCAACTACAAGGCATGTAGATGCGTTTGTATAGGCCAGACCGGTAAAATTGTAACGGAGATGTGTTATTGGCACAGTCATTCAGTACAGAGGGATGACCACAGAACTACGATTGCAAAACATTGTCATGAAAATGGTCACCCCATAGATCTTGAAAATCCCGTTATTTTATACCCCTCTACTGATTATGCCATACGCAACATCATTGAATCTGCCTTGATTGCTGATACTAAGAACTTTGATTTGTCCCCAGGCAGTTTTAAAGCCCATCCTAGCTTGACCAAATAATTATGAGAGAATTGAGAAAACACAAAACAAAAGAAGTTGTTCAAGACACACCCAGCTACCCAGGTCAGCCCCGCCACGTGACCCCCCTTAATCATTCTCCCATGGTCTATAAAGATTGGTGTTGGACGGCAGGAATTAAGTGAGGTGTTGGGATGTAAAGAACTTCGTTAAGTACTGGCACCTGATGAACATGTCGTACCACATATATGGAAAAATTGCACGTTGAATAAAATTGTATGAACTGCTACTGAAGTGCGATCTCGCCTTACTATCATCACGGACAAGTACGACCACTATATCTATCTATCTCTCTATCTCCCGACTGGAGAATACTAAGCTATGCCCTGATAGGTGGGCAAAATGCCGAGTTCGAGAGTATGCAGAAAGCCCTCAAAGCCCAACTATGTATTCAGTGTTAGCTTAAAACCACTGGGAACGACTGAAAGCAGAAGCTTTACTCTCTTTATCTCACATAGGATCGATGTCATAAAATTTACGTTTGGAAAATCCTGAGAGATGTGGTTCCCAATGTACCGTAGAAAGATACTTCCTTATTGGCGCAACAGACATGGGAGACTCTGTAAAGTATTGCAGCTGAAATCAGCACTCGAAACCCAGAATCAATCGGCACGTTTCCTACAGCCACGAGGAAGGAAATGTACGGACTGTTCTTTGAGGAAGTTTGAAAAGGACTTGAACAAATATCTTCACAGTGTACGAGACCAGCCTGGATGTGATGTATACGCAGGTTTCCGAGAATGTAGCCTGCAACAGAGCATATGCTTAATGAACTGCAGACAAAGGCTGAACATGTATGCAGAAAAAGCACACAGACTATAGGTAGTGGGTCTATAAAAAGTAGAACACAGTCGGTACACGATGGTTGAGATAGGGCAGTTCTTGTAGCGATCTGCACGAGCACGGATTGGCTCGATATGGCTATGGTGGTGACATGTGACCGCTAAATTGCAGGTGGCAGGAAGTTACTGACGTTAGCGACGTGGCGGAATAACTAGTCTTCTTTCCGGGTTGTTGGATAAGGTCCAAGTCAAGGTTAGAGGTGAGTCGAATGGGTCAAGTGTGTTGAGTCCTCCTCGATAGGTGATGTAGAAGAAATCGATGATGATTATGCATTATTTTTTTTTCTTCTACGCAGACCTTTTATTGTAGCTATTGTTTTATGGTGGATTGGGAAGACAAGGCGGGAGAAATGTGAATAAGTTTGGGAAGCGGCCGGGGGAAACCACGGAAGGGTCTGTAGGGCCTGGTTGAGGATAGGGAGCTGTACAGGTTTCGGTGCATTACACATGACAGCTAGAGGATGGATGTGAGGTTAGGCGGCCTTTCTTCGTCTGTTCCTGACGCTACCTCGCTAATGCAGGAAACAGCTATCTGGTGTACGTCACAAACACCAGCCACAAAAAAAGGTGCACCCTTCTTTAACATCCCCCTAATGGAAGGCGTGTCTCATTTACATAAAAAATATGCTGCCACGTCCTGAAGGAACGCGTGTGATGGCGTTGTTGCTATGGATAATATAACGCTTGCCATTAAAGATAGCCTTCAACGCCTTGTCACTAACCATGAAGGTTCCACACCGACGCTCACAGCGGCTAGTAGCGATCACACTAATCACTAACGTTCAGAATGGCTAGCGACATTGCCACTAACTGCTAACTCTCAAAGTGGCCAGTAGTGTTGCCACTAACGCTCCATTTTAACATTAGAACTTATTGCCTGACTAGTTACACGCACCACATGATCACAGCAACCATTTATGCTTACCCTGCCACTTACTACTGACGTCTGGCGCGACCGTTCGCTATAACCAACGAATCTACTACTACCATAGCAGGACTGCTAAGACTCGCCACCAACCACCTACTCCAGCTACTTACCCACGTCATTTACCCACACTAGTTTCGCATAATGTCAACACACTAGAGCCGTTAGCACTCACCACCACACGATCCTTCACCAATACCAACACAGCACATAGCACTCACCGCTGCACACCCCGCCACCACTTCCGGCGCAACACCTAGCACTTACCGCCACACACTTCTCCAACACTACCTACACAACACCTAGCATTCACCACCACATACTCCTGCACCACTACCAACATAACACCAAGCATTTACCACCAAACGCTCTTCCACCACTACCAACACAACACCTCGCAACTCATCACCACACACTCCACCATCACCTCTACCAACACACAATACCATATACTCCACCACCATTACCACAAAACCATCAAGGTAATGGTTCACCCCCTTACCACTATCGCCTGCCATTTACGACTTGCGTCTTCCCTACTTATCACTCACCTAAACTACACCGCAGATCTTATTACGTCTAAAATCATTTAACAAGAACGACCTCATCCTCCGGTTGGAAAGCGTCTGCTGTTCCCTCCTCTGACATAAACGGACGGCAGTTGCTGATGCTATCTGATCCCTAGGCAACGACGGAAACAGCAGCAGCAGCAGATCCCGTCGTTAGGATGGCAGGAAATTATTCCAAAGCTACGTCGATGCTATTTGATCCTCTGCTCGTGCTGAGAATGGTGTTGCATCCTGCTCGCAGTAATGACTGAGTAGGATCAGAGTGAGTCCTGGGAATCTTAAATCCTTCTTGGCGGAAAAAAATGTGATATTCATATCGTAGACATAGCTGGTTAAAGTCCATGTCTTTTCCATAGCTGGACACGGTCAGTTATCATCATAATGAAGGAGGTAGGATTTCCAGAGTATGGATGTAAGATAAGCTTACTTCCACTGAAAACAGAAAGCAGCCGTTGTCTCTTCAAAGAAGATGGTTAGGATGGATTCTGCGTACTGTCAAGACGAGCGAGACATGCGAAATCTTCAAGATAGACGACTCATCGAGTTGGGGAATGTTCAAAGATCTTTCAAACCAAAGCCACGACCACCCTCTCAACTTGAAAAAATGTAAAGGCTTTATAAGTGTATCGGACACAGCATCAACTATATTGATGCATTTAATTCCCTCTACCTCGTCTCGAAATGTCTTGATATTATTCATTTAAGCTACGCAGTTAGATGATCTCTTACTAGTAACAGACTATGAAAGTAAAATCAAACACTGAAATCCACCTTTGGAAAAGCCCAAGGCATCTCTACTCAACAGCTAGTGGAAGCCAACATTACTTCAGCCTAGCCTGATTGGCCAAGGTACTTTCTTGGCCTCCTGAATCAACCGATCATCTTCCTTATCTTCTTCGTTTCCATCGATTTGATGACGTAAAATATATCGGACCGTCATTGTCCCACAGCTGACGGTGAAGTTCCGACTCCACATTACATTCTTGCCTTCGTGGAACAATCACGTAGCAGCATAGCACCCTCTTGAGTCAAGTAAACCAGGAAATATCTACAGCGAAGTCATCCTTGTGGACTGTATGTTCGAGTGAACCACGTCAGCCATAGAGAAAGATCGTCTTTCAGGCAGATGCAGCCGTCGCTTTAGGATGTCCTGACAGTTACAAGCTCTCGTTTCAGCTCGACTCAGCGGCGCTGTATTGATATAACTTTTCATCTTCCGCCATCTACTCTCACAGTTTATGGACGTACATGGGGCAGAGAGATGGCTGATCATTACAGACACCATACCCTGAGATGTGGCATCTCTCGTGGGTTGTTTTTTTTTAAAATAAGTAAGGTCAACACCATTGCACAGCAAGAGAACCCAATTTTCCGACACCAATGTGGACCTTCGAGGCAGCTTGATCACCATTTGCCCCTGAAAGTAAGTGTGATAGTTGGCGCGTGACCTCATGTTCCTGTCCCTCCTCGCTGTGATATTTCTTTCCAAGGAGTTTTGCAAATCCTATAGGTGTTGGCAGCGAAAGACAGATGCTGGTCTCCAGCACATTATTGTTCCAACTGGCTCTGAGGCTCTTTAGCCAATGGAATGAAAAAAAAATCGTTTTAAGAATTATACGAAGCTCAGGCTGACTGAACCCGCAAATGATTCAAGGATAGCTTGATACAAGATCCAGTGTCTAGTTTTGTAAACCAACGGGGAATAACAGCTTTTTCTTTAGGTCATGTTTGGAGCCTTTAGAATTTAGTTAACTCTTGAACCTTCATTTTAGATAATTATGTAGATGAAGTCCCATTACATTAATATTCAAAAGTAGGATAAAAGGGGAGGTAAGACAATATTCACGAATGGTAGACAAGAAATGACTTTTGTTTTTATTACCGTTGCATATTCTCTCCATTAAGGCCTCTGGATATTACAATAGACTGAAGATGCATCCTTATGTATCGTGATTTATGGATGGATATAATGTACAGTTGGTGGTCAGTGTGCTTTGTGATCGTTAGGACACACCAGGTGCCCGTCACAAATTTGTGGATACCCTAGTCCCTATGATCCCTTGCTACATTTGGAGCTAATTTTGCATGGTCACTCGTCCGCAGAAAGTCCAGTTAACTGGTGTCCTACCACAACCACTATCCCTGGAATCCTGGAATCATTCCCTCATGAAGTTTCGAACACAACGTTTTGAAGAACCTAGAAGCACTTCGATATACGAATCTTCACTCCATTCCCCTAGGGGAACCCTAAACCAGTAGTCTCACGTGTCTCTGAACACTCGTCCAGTGAAGCTTTGAAAACGTAGATATCAAACTCGGCCACTTACGCCTTGCTTTCTCGAATATTGAATTTACGTCAGACATCTACCTCACAGTTTTTTTCCCCCCAAGTCAAATAGTATCCTTTACTGTTGTCAGTCATTTTCCTATATTCCCATTTTAATGATTTTGATTTAGTTTGGCTTAGCTCCTCCCTTTCTTGCATTTTTTTATGAAAGCCCGTGCGTTTTTCAATATTGTCATTATAAGCTACTTCTTATAGCTCTCTTAAGTTAACCTTTTTCATTCTGTAAGTCCCATTCTGTGAGCTGAACCGTTTCATTTCCTTACTACCTTGGCCAGATCTTCCATGTGTCTTTCCTCGAGAATATCGAGTCTTAATTTCTCCTCTTCGGATGATCAATGAGATCATGCCGATCTCAACTATGATCACGGAAGATCTTTCTATTCTACTTTATTTACTAACCTAAAGGTATTTGGCTGAATCCAGTGTTTGAGTCTCTCTATGCGTTATCATTTCTATTACAAAGTAATTAATTCCATTCACTCGTACTACCTTTGCCATCAAAGCATTAAGTCTGATAGCTCTGCACCTGCTGTGTTTTGCCTTTGTAGTGAGCTCCCATACATTCCTGTCCCTGGTTATAGTCACAGTTGTTGTTATTGTTAGAGATCCGCCTGGCCTTGTTTTCCTTTTCACTGTCCTGAATAATTTTCACAGTTCCTTCTGTTTTTCTGGACGTAATTAGTTTCAACCTCCTGTTCCATCTTCTCCTCCAACTTGTCATTCACCCGACGCCTTAAGAAAGAAAAAAAAGGCACCGATTTTACTTCCTCCTCGTATCTCCACCTCTGTTCTCCTCTGTGCCTGTCAAGTGCGTTTTCATCCTGCACACGTCTTTCAAGTATTACGATTATCAGTTTTCATTATGCCATGGTCGTCAAAGTATTTCAAGAAGGTATTTATACGTAGGGAATTAAATGGTCATTCTTCCTCCACATCTGAGTTTGGGACCTTACCATCCATACCTTACGTATACCTTACAGTGATTTCGGAGGTTTTCTACCTTCACTGCTGAGTCTGGGACCTTACTTCTTACGTAAACTTAACGATAGTTTCGGAGGCCCATCTACCCCTCACAGAAAGTTCTCGTGTATGCTTCTTTGCTCAGTCCGGCTGTTGGAGGCTGCGCGTGGCCCGTTGGCTTACGTAACCACCGAATACATACTGGCAGGCCTGACATACCTTGTTTTGAGTATGGTTCAAGAGGGATTGATGAGGGTAGGAAAACAGTTAGGCTGCAAAGCTTATTCTAAACCTAGCTCATCATCCAACACACGGTCTGAGGGTCTGTTTCTAGCAGCTGTTGGTCTTATACTTACAAAACTTTTCAGTTCTCTCTGATCACAGGTTTCACTTCACTTATGGTCAAGCTGTGCGCATAAAGATTATCTAAATGTCACTTGATTATGTTTCCAAGCAGATCTTTGATAATTCTCTCT
>JAUTXX010151823.1:5476-26448 GCA_032273605.1 Panulirus laevicauda | reverse complement strand
CATCTTATGTTGTAACCCTTCCACGGTAACCCCTCTCCAACATTGTCATTCCCACACATATATATGGCTACTTTCCATTCATATTCAGTTACCCACACACAAACTTTTAACATTCACCCCATGCACATTCAGCCTTCCCACGCCTAGTTTCTCTCACACAGTCGCTTTGACAACGCCACCCCACCAACAATAATTCACCTCCCACATAAATGATAACCCCGCTCCACATATAATCACTATCAAATCTCCAATGGCACCATCATTCCATGCGTAATTACCTCTCCCCCACACGATAACCGTGCCCAGCAATCACCCTACCACACGAACACCTCCCCACGTATTCAAGGCGCGGCGGGGGCTGGGGGCGGACAGGGAGGGGAGGCATCAACTTCACTACATAATTAATTCACTGACGTTGTGCGACGCTAATTCATCCTTCATTTTCTCTCATCATTTTGCATATCTGACCAGCTGTCATTCATCTCCTCTGAAATATATTCATCAGGTATTAAGAGAATATAAACCAAACCAGTTAGACAATTGATTCACGTATGCACAAAGTTTTGTTACCACGTGCAGAACCAGCCGCTAATAAGCTGGCGGCACGCGCGCTCTTTGATGCGCTTCATTAGTATCGAAGCTCTAAATATTTGTTTGACATTAGATTATCAATCATGACCTTCAGAATAGTAAAACATGTGTTAGGACTAGTGATATACATGTAACGGTATGCCATATTCGAGCTCTACCTTAGAACTGATAAGAAGTGTCGTCATGAATCACCTACCTTGTAACCTTTATTGTTACACACCGAGATTGTCACCTGGAGCCCTTCTGATGCAGTAAAGAGTAGGTGACGACCGTGTTTTTGGACTAGAACGACTGGCACATAGTTTCCACGTGCGTCTTGACTTTGGAGTCGTGGTGGTGGCCAGTGACGTCATAAGTGCGTCATCAGACCATTGACAGCTTGTCGTCCGCCTCCACCAATCACGACCCACTTGTCTTTCCATCAAAGAAAACGGAGCGACCACTTAAATACAGCCGATTTTAGCTATTGTTTTAATTGATACACCCATTCAGGTAATTAGTACTAATATATACCAAACAACAATACTAAATGAGGTACCCAAGAAGCTTACTTGTTCTGATAAACGATGATATGCGTTAATACATGGATCGCAACAGTGTTTAGACTCCTGATCATTTTTTTTTGTGGCTCGCCTCAACCCCGGGATCTGCGCGGCAGCCATTTTGTTATGTCTCCGCTCTTTGTTGTGTGTGAGTGATTTCGTGAAATATTTGTGATTTATCGCGGATACACTCCGTCTAGCAGTGGTTTATATTGACGATAAGAAATTAGATATTACAGCGATTATATTGGAAATCTAAGGATGTGTTTACTTGAATATTAAGGTGGATAAATAGAACAAGAAGTGCAGCTGGCTGTGTCGCCTGTGAGTGGACGGGTAAGCTTGTGGTATCCTGGTTCGTTGGGCTTATTTTGGGGCTTTACATGGGATGTCGGTGACCCTCTTGCTTGATTATATGCACCAACTTGGGTGAAGTTATCAATCTGATAGCTTAGTGTGGTAATGAAATTTAAATTTGTACTCGAAAATAGAACAAGATAATGGGGATGGTACAAGCCTCAATGAAAAATGGCGTCGCGCTTTGAGGTTTTAGACTGATTTCTAGCGGGCGCGTCACCATTGGCTTGACACAATATTCCTTTAACCTACCATACCAGTTTGTACGTTATATTTTTCCGTAATTTTGTTGTATACTGCTCGGAAAGTGGCGGAGAGCTTCTACTGACTCAAGATGCTCGAGCACTTCTGAAATAACTATAATTGCATTGCTTGTCTCACGCTCTTCTGTAGGCCAAAGGTAACTGGATATAGGAGGAGAAATTCAGAAAATTATTTTACATAAGCGGAAATCCGCCTCTCAGGACATTTCCCTCATCGATTTGAAGCCAAACTGGCCCAGTGTCGGCCAACTGTTGGTGGCGGGAATGTTTCGCGCGCTCTGCATTGGCGCGCTTTCATAAAATTTCCATCGTAAACATGGTCTCCCCTACATTTGGTTTCCTGTCCAACCGTTCCGAATGGAGAGAACATAAGTCGGGTTTAAGGTTCTGTGACGTATTTTGGGTTCCCGTGGCTAAGCTCTATGGACACGTTGGGACCTGAGACGAGATGAAACATTGTTGGATCACGGACGAAATTATTTGACATACTTACTAACCCTTTCCTTCTTGAAAACAAAGATATTGTAGGGTATTTCCTGGTGCTTGTGAAGCAGAACAACAGCCCATACTTCTTCCAGAGTCCTGGTGATGAACCATTACCCTTTCTGCTCTGGTAATCCCGTTATTCCGTAAAACCCGACGCGGAAATAGAGAAGTTGTCAACTGATGGGGACATTTGGTTGTTAGCATTTGTTGGCGCGAAATTCAAGTCAGCTGTGAAGTGTCCTGCGCCAACCCAACGTTCGCTACACCAACCGGAAGGGATACTCATAATTGGTTGTTTGTATTCATGTATATAAAAAGTAGTATATTGTAACGTGTCTTACTGTTGTCAGCTTGTGTGGCTCGGTTGTTTATCAGATGAAGAGTGAAGATAGAGCTTATTCCGTGATAAATGTAGATAACGGTCTAATGATAGAACACGTTACACTTAATGATGTGATGGAGCTAAGTCGAGAGGATTAAGAAAGGAGACTAGGATGGTGTCTGCTTTTCTGTCAGAGACATGCGGACATCACTCCAGGTTTAGGGCTTGCTTTCTTGCAGACTTGTGGAAACTTCAGTATAACCAGGTGTAATTGTGAAATTAAAAGTTTTCACGGTATTTCGTTTAGAAATATAATTTTAGTTTTGTAATTTCTAGTACAAATGTGAATATAAAAACCTGTCCTAAGCCAACATTTGACAAGATGTTGCATGTGGAATATAGAAACAGTCCCTGGTTTGGTACATGCCAAAATATGTTTTTATAGTGATTATTGTTCGAAGTGTACGTAACAGGCTAATTGAGTGTAAAAGGTAATAGAGTTTTAGTGGCAGAACCTTTCCGGCTACTTTCAGATATGGGAAAACTGCCAAACAGGATGTGTGTTTGTGGGTGCTTCCTTCGCACTTCCGGCTTGGGGGGGTCTGTCCGCTTGCCGCCACCGATCCGAACACTCTGGGCGAGTCACTCTCCACGCTCCATGACAGAGCTTTCGGACGTTGACAGGTCACGTGACTTTGTGTCATGTTTAAACGGCTTTTAATTTCGCGGAATATGGACAGCACATCAAGATCTGCGTTTCAGTTTGTTTAGGTATGGTTTTAGTTCTCTTACATGGTGAAGATGGACTCAGTGGTAGTTCTAAGGATCGTATTTCATGTTATGAGTCGAGAAATCTGAGCCAAGGAATTTTTTGCCAGTCACGAATTGGTTTGTTTACCAACACTGGCGTTAGGGAGCGATAGAATAGTGTGACGGTAAGTTGGGAAACTGATCAGATTCCTGATACGTGGGTTAGCATCCTGTGAGGCGATTATGCTATATAGAGACTATAGACTCGTGTCGGGGTTGGCAATGGGAAGCGAGGGAGTTTTTTGTGTCAAGACGGAGGAGGAATTCAATTTTCGTCACATTATTGCCGTACATGCTGCAGCAGTTCATGGACCCAACGGATTTGGGTATATGGAGTTGATAAAGGTAATGGTGATAACAGTTGCCGTCTGTTACATTTACTTAGTTCACTGGCTTTCAGAGCCTGTATAAGTGTTACATTGTAGGGAAACAGTTCGTATGCAGAATCAATATGGAAAGGATTTGAAAAGGCACAACAATGCATTCCAGATTTTCATTGTAAAAGATGCTTTAACACCGTCGTTGAAACTACGATTGTGTTGGTATTGACACTGGCCTAATGATAACTGCTTATGTCCACTTTCATGTTGCGAGATCGCCATATTGCAAAAGTTGTGATAAAATGTTTGCTGTAACTTTTAACAGCAAATGCATTTTATCACTGTTACTTTTACGTAGGGTTTTGAGGATTCTTGTTACCTACTTTTAAGCTATTTTTTTTCATCGATCATTTGTTACCCAAGTGTAAGTGAGTGCTGCTTTTAGGCATTTACAGCCATCATACTCTGGCTGATCCCTCACACTGCTTTCAATAGTTTAGACACCATAAATTTCGATGTTTCATCTCAGTCGCTCAGGTTGGTGTGAGATTAAACTATGCTTTTTGTCTCATCGGTTGGACTAAATTGGTTTGATTATGCAAGTCTGCTTTGTTTACAGACCTGGTGATTGACATGTTGCTTTGGAAGAACTTTCCTTTGATATTTTATAGATGATTTTCGGTCTTTCATTATTAAGTTGCATTTTCACTTTCATTATTAAGTTGCAGGTAATGTAGTTAAAACGTGCGAGGTTTCAGATGTGTGTTTAGCATTACAATGATTTTCTATAGATTGTATCTTTTCAGAGGAATTAGCTCTAATGTTCATCCCTGTTTAATAACAGGGCATTAATTCCACATCTTTCTAATGTTCATCCTTGTTTATCATAACAGTGCATTAATTCCACATACTTCTTCAAAATTGTTGATTAGTTCAGTTATGAAATTACTGTATAAACTGGTAAATATGGCCCTCTATGTATAATTGTCGTACTGATACTCATTATTTGTTTAGGGCCTGGTAGGCCCCTGCATGCTTAATTTGTCTACTGATATCCATCATTTGTGTAGGGCCTGGTAACCACTTTATTAAGTTCTCGGGAAGTGATAACTGTAAATTGAATTAGTGGGAACGTATTTTATAACATTGTGCATGCGCAGTTGTCAATGAACCTAGATTCTGGTTAGTGTTTTGGCTAAATCTTTTGATGTTTATGATAAAAGGAAGATATCTGATGTGGATTTGCTGTTTTTTTTATAGTGCATATTGAAATGGTCCTAAACCAGTTATGGAATGTTTTAAAAAATGTAAATCATAGACTTAGAGATTGACTCTTTCTTTAGGTTTTTTATGATTTTTCTATGATTACAGACTTCTAATAGATAAAGCACTTATGCCGCAAATCAAACTATTAAATCCACATAGAAAGAGATCCTTTTTTCACTTTGAATCGAAGTTCATATGCATATGAGAGCTGAGTAAATTCACCTTCATTTGGTGTACAGCCAGGTAAATTTTAAAAGAAAACAATAAGATAAAGTTTTATGTGGTAAGAGACAAGCTTATGGGAAAAAAATGAAGAAACAAAGAATGAAGTAAATTGTTTGAACATTTCTATTGAGAATTTTATTACTGTAATTCATTTTAAGGTGTAGGGTATAATTTTTGTCTTTTCATCTACCTGCCATCTTCAGACTAGTACCATTGAATTTACATTAGTGAAAGGAAGCTCAATTGTCTTGTATAATTGGATCATTAGGTTTTATTGAGGTACCATATAACAAAAATCACCCCCACCTCCCAGAAAAATATTTGTCTGATCATCTGCATTATTCATACTTTTGCAGAAATTTTTAGGTGGATACCTAGCTTGTAGATATGAATATCTAATTTGAAAATGACAGGATATGAGTGCTTGTGTGTTCTTTGCATCAGCTTACATATCATTGGTGTTACAATTTTTGAAAAGGTTTTATAATATCACAAACTGTGTTTATTCTGCACAAGTATCACATATAGAGTGTATTAAATTGACAGAATAAAGTACACCATTGCTTGTTGCAGTGGACAGTAGATGTGTTATATTAAGTGGGTCTCCATGAGCATTGGTAGGTTGCATAATATAGGTGGGTGTAAAAGGAAATAGCTGGTTTGGTTGTCATTGGAATGTTAAGGAAATGGCTGCACTGCAACAGTGTTAACATTATGAATTAAGTAATTTTGGAGGTTTTTGTTACTAGTGATGGTATTTTTTATTTTATGTAGATATTATGTACTTGCCAGAAAACATTTTTATTATTTTTGTTGTGGAATGATGTTTTGAATTGATGGTGTCTAATTACTGTTCCATAATGGTAGTATATTAGCTTTGTAATATGTTGGGGAACTAGAGGCAATGAGTTTTATTTATTGTTAAATTATCCTTTAGTAGACTGATATGTTAAGGAGAAAAAAAAAATATTTCTTACCAGCATGAACTGTCAATTCTTGTAATTTGTATTATCATTGCTGAAATAGTGCATTTTTGTCATTGGAACTAAGACTAGGAGCATTTCTTTTAACATTCTTGTGTTGCTGCCACTGGAGTTCATTAAAATGAGTTTTTGATTCTCATATTAGATTTGAGTTACCATACAGTATTGATTGCTGTTTGAGAGCTTCATAGCAGTTATGAAATTGAATTGTCTTTTTCTAAGGAAAACCTGCACGCATATGATAGCTGAAGTTATTATCACATGGGGGGGACAGAAGACTGAGTTTGTTGTTAATTGGAGCACTGATGCATATACCCCTAACCAACCCTGCTGTTCAGCCTCACCTAGTGGATGGTCATTAAATGGGCATTTTGCTTTAGCTGGGGTGTGTAATTAACTATTTGTACTGTACATGGAGGGAGTTTTATGCTAATAGGGCCCCATATCTTGATCATTGTGTACTATCATACTTTGTAAATTTATGTATGCTGTCTGCAACAGAATATTGCCATGGCATATATGTACGTGGTTAAGAGACATGGCATCATGAGTCAAAACTGAGACATGGCATCATGAGTCAAAACTCTCTGTCCATAACTCACAGATACTGAAGTGATAGAAAATAGTAACCCATCCTGGTGAATGATGCATTGAAGGCGACAAATTTTGATATATGAATAAGGCATTAATAAGAATTTAACTTTTGATACATCATTCTTAACTGTTCTTACTTGGAAATTATTGCTTGTACTACTCTATACAAATTTTAGAAAGCCTGAGTTTACAGTACAGCATTTGTTATGAAAAATCTCTGTGCATGAAAGCATACAATATGTGTTAGGAATAAGATGATAGAATTGTAATTATGATTAGTTGTCCTTGGAAGAAAACTTTAGTTAGAACAAACTCTTATCTACTCCATTGACAGACAGCAACTACTGAAGGATTCAGATTTACATTATTGCCATACTGTATTTAAGCACAGCTCCCAGTGCTAGTTGCTCTGAGCTGTGTAAAAGAAAAATTGTGTGAATATGATATGAGTTACTGTACAATATACTAAAACAAAAAAGATTATTTTTACAAAGAACTTTTCAGATATAAAGTCACAGTGTCACGGCCAGTCCTTCATTAAAGCATCAGTAACTTCAGTACTCAATCCTTGAGGAACATGAATAGCTTTGCTTCATCTGTCTTCAAGTGTAGTGCCAGACCAGAAGTGCTTCCTGAACCAGGTTAAAAGCAACTAGCATGAAGTTGGGAATGGAATAACTCCTTATTGACTTCTGTGCTGTGAAGCATCGACCACATGCATGCTGTACATTTAATGGAAAAAGCTTTCATAGATTTAGTAATGATACAGATATAGAGATCATCCAGACATGACCTCTGATAGTAAAAAAGAAATTGTGTACCATGCTGTATTTTTGTAGTTAAATGTCTCCACTTAGTAGCAATACCATAAGATGGCAGAGGTACTGATGAAGACTTAATTGAGAACAGTTATTTATTATTATTACCATATTATACAAGCCCAGGCCCCTCTTTATAGGGCTCATGCAACTTTGAGGTTGCTTTTAATGCAGGAGCAAATAAATGATGGTCCCATATGGAGTGACAAGGTCTTAGAGAAGATGGTACTCCTTTCCAACTATTGATATATCCTAGCTTAAGGTAACTTCTTGACTGTGGTCTAACCATTTGCAGGTAGAGTTTAGTAATACTCTTAGAAACCTGTAGATGAAGATGATGACAGGGTTTTATGTCATACTACAGAAAGTTTAAGGCTTGTGCATTATACCACTGTGAGTCTCATATCATTAGTTTACACTGGCGTGCTCTCTGTGCATTTAAACTTGTGTTAAGCACTTGGCCATGTCTTAGCATGGCTTACACTTGGCAGTTGCATATTAGCTGTCTTCCTCATCATGCTAACAATGAAGCATTGAAAAGAAAACTACTCCATTATCCTTTGCTCTGACTAATTTGATTATCAGAGGTCATGTAGGGATATCTCTTAGTGTATTATCCCTATTTTTTTTTTCCAGACTTTTTGGCACTTAAATTGATACATCATTTTACACTTATGAAATGTATTTTGCCATTATTTTCTTACATATCCATTGTCCATTACCCCAAAATGAAATACTGAAAAATGAAGTTAACAAAGCATTATAAGATGGAGAGGCTGTAACTTTGCCTTTCAAGGCTGATCACCTGTTTGCCAAGTCACAGGTATAGAGTCTCATTTCCTCCCACAGCCGTTGAGTTGAAACAAAACATTGATAAAGGGCGACAGTCTTTGGTACAAGATCCCGAATTGTAAGGGAACCAGCTTTGTAGAGTGAAATATTTTTCGAGGTATTACTGTAGACAAGCATTAAAAAGATTGGAGATTGCTTAATTTGGCAGCATCTAGTTTGGTATCTGGGTGATTTTTTTGGGGGGGATTGTTGTTGTTGGGTAGAGAATTAGCCAAATTTAAGTGTCAGGTACCATTTCTATCTTAAATGTTTTTGTCAGTTGAGATTTTTTACTTATATTTGAATTACATATATGGAGTGTCTCGACCATCCTTATATTATAGGATCTACTGACTTTGTGAAGAGCATTTTTATGAATATTGAGTTGATTATACGTATATATCTTCTTATTAGGATATATTGGAAAGTTTTCAGTGAACTGAAAACATCTTACAGTTTTGATTGCATGTTTATCCTAACACTTCATGTATGAGAATCTTTACTGTGGTACTATATATAGCATCAAATATCCTAAGTTGAATTTACCTACTTTGTTAACTTGGTAAATTTCTGTAATAAACATCCTTTTTTATGATTTTGGGATGAAGGCTCTCATCTTGGTAAACCTCTGCAAGCAGTATTTATAATTTTGTGGACTTTCCTCCTATAGGTTTAATTACATCATGCACTTGAATTTCAGTATAGTTACTTTGAATGCTTTGGTGCTCTTGACATTCTTCTCATGGATTGCTCTTTGCTGATTTATAATTTTCACTTTGCTGCTCTACATTTCAGTCTTCTATTTTTTCAACTAGCCCCTTGATAATTTGATGCACACACCATCATGATTTAGTCATATTTTGTTTTCTGTCTTATGTAGTTCATAGGTGCTTAATATGAACTGAATTTAATGTCCTTAGTGGATTGACAGTTCTCTCTCTACTGCATTGTATCCCAATCATGGTATCCACGTTCTATGCTAGGGTTGTAAAGTTTTTGCAGAAAGATTTTTCTCTATGTATTCACTGAACATAGCAACTCTTATTTTACAGGTGGTGTATACAGGATGTGGTGTTTTATGTATACAGTTTATAGTATTTGAATTTTACTTTGTTATAGTTTATTGAACAGTAGAACCTTTTTCTTATGAGACTGATTACATATAGTCTGTAAGCTCATTTATGCATTATCTCCTCATAGTGAGATGCAAGCAATCTACTACAATTCCAGTGGATTTCTTATTTATTAATTTTCTTGTTGCCATTTGGTGAGTTGGTTGCTGTATGGTATACTGATTCACACTTCCACATTTGTTCTCAAAATATTATAGCACAGATTCAGTAATCTTTTATGCCGCCTTATCTCAGCTGTCTTAATGCTTTATTTGTTCATTCTGCATTTGTTCATCTCTTTTTGTTTACTTTTTTCACCCTGTAACCCTGCACAGGTTTTCTTTAACAACCTCCCATATACCATATGTGTTAAATTGCAGTACCATCATAACAGGTCATTATTTGTACTGTTTTTCACACCTTATATGATTGTCATCTACATTTTTTACTGTTTATCTTACTACATAGGTCATCTGTGCAGTTGTCCTCACTTTGTGTGTAGTTTAGTTACAATGTAATTAGATTAATTTTTAGGAGTGGTAAACAGTGGGAGGCACTGCAGTAACTGGTGGCTTTAAAGGGAGTCGGCAAGTTAGCAGTGCTTAGAAATCATACAATATCTGGTGGGTCTTTTGGGAAGGGGCATGGTGTCAGTATGTAGAGAAGATATGTTTCCGTAACTGGCAGTTGTGGAGAGAGGAGGCATAGTGGCAGTATGTAGGGATGATACTATAGTAAATGGTGGTTCATTATGTGGGAGATATGGTGGCAATCTATAGAGGATTTACTATTGTAACTTTTAACTCTGTAGGGAGGAGACATGGTGACAGTATATAAAGATACTACAGGAAGTGGTGGTTCAGTAGGAAGGAGGCATGGTGGAAATATATATATAGAGAGAAAAGGCATAATGACATGACACAGAAGAGGTGTTGCGGTATTTTATTGGGACATGAAGTTTTAGGAGGAAGAGTGATTTAATTTTTAGGTGTGCAGTGTGGCATCATTTTGGGAAATGGTATTGCAACATTTTATTGTGAGGATTTGTCATGTTAGAACCCTCTGGAGGATTAATGAAGGTTTTCTTTTAATGTATAGGTGATACGTTGGCACATTATGTTGAAGGGAAACTAGCAATGGAATGGGGGAGGCAGCTTGGCATTGTATAGGAGATGGAGACTTAGTGGCTTTGTGTAAGTAGTTGAAGGTTATGGTGGTGCTTTGCATGGAGAAGGATTGGTGGGACTACATAAGAAGGGAGTAGGGAAGCAGTTAGTGTAGAGGGGGAATGGCAGCATTGCAGGAAATAAAGTAACACAAAATAGGAATATGGCATAGTAGCATTTTGTAATAGGAGTTGTTGTGGCACTTTATGGTGAAGAGATTTAACTTATGTAAAGAAGCTGTGGTTAATGTATAAGATGTGGAAATGACGAATAGCAAGAAGAAATAATTATGCTGTTTGAAGGTGGCATTGTGTAGGAAATATACTATTAGGTTGGACAACCTTCTGCCATGCATCCCTATACTTAGTATCCACTGAAGTGTAGTGTTTTTGATCCATCTTGGGTAGAAGCCCATCGAGACCAGTGCGCATTGGGCCTGGGCGTTGCAATGCGCAGGATATTCTCAGCCATGTTTGGATTTGGTGTGTCGTGATCTTATGCTGGGGCCGCGTCACGCCCAGGTCTCTTGTTTTATTAATAGATGTGCTGCTGTGGAACCTTACTTGAAAAAATAATTTTTTTGTGACCTTTAGGATATTTTTTCAGCTCATTTCAGTTTGATTGTAAATAATTATATAACATTGTAGAGGAGTATTGCATTGCATTCTAAAAGTGGCCTGTATGCCATTGATTTTCAAGTGAATATCTTTTGTTTTTGAAGTACAGTATTTATCATTGCACAAGGAAAATATTATATTTTAATATGTCCATCAGAAACTAGAGCTTTTATATTGTGTTTAATTGAATGAACTGGCTAATCTATAGTGTTTTAAATTATCCACAAGTTTATTATAAATATTTAAAGCTTATCCTTTAGTATTTACTTTGTGCCAAGTTATATAACTGTTTGATGATATGCATTTCATATTATGTAGGATCTTATCTAAAAGAACTACAATACACATTCTGTCCTTCCCAGGCTCTGAGGCAGCTCTGGCTCCCGTGGTTCTAATTTTAGTCAATCCTCCCTCTTATATAAAAAAAAAGGTGCTTTCTGTTAAGAATGGGCAAAGATCCTTCTATTGTTTGTAGCTGTATCTTTTGTATGTAAGTGTTTTCAGTTAACACAGTTGCTTAAGAATATATGAAAAAAGGTGCTTTCTGTTAAGAATGGGCAAAGATCCTTCTGCTGTTTGTAGCTGTACCTTATGAATGTGTCTTCAGTTAACATAGTTGCTGAAAGATTCATGTTACATAATAAGCTTATTAAGATATAAGTACTTAACATTTTGGAAGTATTAGCTATGGGAAAAAGCCAATAGCAGCTGCATTTAGAATGGTTTGTTTGTTATTGTACATATACATAACATTTAGCATAATAGAGATTAGCAAAATTATTTATTAAGGAGGATTAAGTGACAGGTGACTTTTAGAAATTACCATGCTTATCAAGTTCTCCACTTTGTTAGATCAGCGCTGTTGCTAAATTAAACCTGGCTTGTTGCTAAGGTGATATATTTCAACTCTACATCACCTCTGTAAGTACTAGAATGGCTGACTGTTTAAGTGGGCTACCACTTTGGAAAGTATGTACTTACCTTTACACTGCCCTGTTATTTTGTGCTCTTAGATTTATAGCTGATTGCTGTGGTAGGTAGTATTGTAGAGCCATGAAGTCTAAGGAGTTGGAAGTAACAACATAAGATGCTAATTATCAAAATGATAAAGTTACAAGACCAGTGTCTTTGTTGTAGAATGAAGGTTTGATTTTGAGGTTCTGGTTTCTGGTGGAACAAGGCATGTTTGATCATGTAGTGCCGTGCCTATTAATGTTAGCCACATTGCATTTTGGGGTTGCGGCATAGTCTGGTGCCAAGTGCGCATCTCACTCTCTTGCGATTGGTTCTCACAAGATTTACCGTTGCCAGTTACTTATATTATTGTAGTATGACGAGATTGGTTGAACTTAAAAAAAATCCCCTTAGACGTTGATGTCTCTCTGATACTATTAAAACGTATTAATGGCTAACATCATCTAGCTGTGGTCTAGAGTTGAGAGAGTGCTGCTAGATGCTTCTATTTTTTGGCCTAAAAGTTACTATCAGACATTGAATATGAATCTGTTATGTCATTGTACCATGTGTATATAAGTAATAGAAAAATTGGGAATTGGTAATGGTGATGAGGTTTGATGCAACGTCACAAAACATGGACGCATCACATCGTGTGTGTGTTTGTGTGTGTGTGTGAGAGAGAGAGAGAGAGAGAGTGAGCTGCAGTCGAGGCCGGGTCATTTCAGGCTCTTGCCAGACAGCGCGCAGTCTTGCCAAGTTGTTTGTTATCAACATCATGGCAGCTTTTCTCTAGTAGATCCTGTGGTGTGATTAACCCAGGCTTCTAGACCATAGCAAGGGTGTTAAAAGTATTTCAAAGTTACTGAATGTATGTTTAGTGTTGTAAAGAAAAGACAAAGATTATTTGAAAGTAACTGTTTATTGTCTAGTGAGTATTGGGGAACACATTTGAAAAGTTTTCAGCTTGTTAAGAAGTGACAGTTGAATAGTAAATGTGGTAAATTACAAGACTATAGTCATCATAGCATAGTGACAGTGGTGCATAGTACCTACCTACTGGGCACTTGTTCAAAAGTACTTGGGAGTTTTCAGGTAAGTTTTTCTTAGCTCAAAGGTTGGATGTGTGCCATGTATGGCCCTTCTTATTTGTGTTGCGGTGGGAAGTGTTAATGATTATTTTGTTGTACTTTATTTCAGCTCTGCCAGTGTCATATATTAGTCTGTGATCCCAGCCATGCTTCACTCCCTAGTTTAAAAATACTATCTGGATTTCTTACCCTTCTGGCATGTTGCCTAAGACACATTAGGATGAATTTGTTCTTTGACAGTTAATGTATTAGAGCTATAAGTATTTTTACATTGATGTTAGTGGTGCCACTTATTATTAAAAGGCTACTATTTTTAAGCCTTTTGAAATTATATCATATATATATAATCTTATAAGCTTGGGTTATTATTTAGGAAAATACTCTAGTGTATTGTGGGTAGATTTTGAAACCTGACTGTTGGTCCTTTGAACTTGTTCTTGTAAGTATAGTCATCGTGAATAGCCATCCTCTAATAAGTTTTTCAAATTTTCAGTTGCATGAATAAATTTAGAATATTTTATTTTTTAGCATTTGATAAGGATATAGTGTTAAGTGGTTAGAGTTATGTTTTGTTTCTAAAGAGAAATTTTACTTTCCCATTTCAGTTTTAATGATGTGAGAGTGAACCACAATGGGTCCTAAAGACCGGGACCGTGGTGGAGGAGGTGGGGGTGGTGGAGGTGGTGGAGGGGGTGGTGGTGTTAGTGCTGGCAGCAGCAGTAGCAGCACCACCACGGTAAGCTCGGAAGAGTGGCTCCAGCGCCTCCTTACGTCCATAGCTAAGATCAAGTCTCAGAAGCAGCGGCCAAACTTAGAGCGCATCACCCAAACCATGAGGCAGCTCTTTACTGTGCCGCCTGATTTAGTGGTTACCAACCTCCAGGCACAGGTGAGACCCTCCTCCATAATTTGTAGTTGTAGGTCAGAATAACTTTACCTCTCAGTAATGATGGAATATATGTATAGTCATATTATTTATGTTACTTACATTAATACTTTGGATATGCTGTAATAAATTTTGGAATTTGTTTATTTGTTTTATATGTTTTGAATATATACCTTAATTTTGTATCTTGAAAATTTTGGGTGACACAGGGAACCTTTATGTTATGAAACTTGAGTTTATTTTCAATTTGAACACACACTTTACATGATTTCTGCATATAAAATTTACTTTTGTCTTCTGAGCCAGAGCTATAGTTTTTCATGCACATAATTTAGTGTTTTTGCAACAAATAAATTTGAATTATTTTCTGCTTCATATGGTGAAAGTAATGTACTTTGGAGAGTAAGGTGCCCTGAACCAAGAGTATACCCTTTTATAATTCCTTTATCAGTTTTAGATCCATGTTCCTTCAAGCTGATTTATGTTCAAAGATTCCCTCTTGATAATTTGTTGTACATTTCTTTGATAATGTAAAATTGAAGGCAGATTCCTATCAGTAGCCATAGCACCTAACAGTCCCAACACTCTTAGACAGTTAAGATTTGGAATAGATTAGGACCTTTCTCCTTATTAAAATGACCCCACACAGTTTGTGCCTGAATCAATCCATATTCTATTGTGACTATCCTCAAGACTAAGTAGATTATCATTGCATTTTCTCTCATCATTTGTTCAAACCCTATTTCATGTTTGTGTTTTATTTTGTAAATTGACCTATGCTTTGACTCTGCAGTCTGTTGCCATCTTCATTTTCTGTAATGTTTTCCAAGAAGCTGTAATACCATGTAGTATACCTGACTTGGGTACAGAGTGAGGCATTCTTCACCTTTTCAAAAAAATTATTATTAAGACTGAGATCTTTCATCTGTAGTTCAAGTTGTTATGGTTTTTAGTCTTAATTATTTGATTAGACTAAAATCAAGCAGATGCTTGATTTTAGTCTATGCTGTGTATATGCTTTTGCATATACATAGGGCACATTGTTATTTGTTCATTTATATCATTGTAAGTTATTGTTATTTGCACCAGTGTTTATATCATTACATTCATAACTATCTCCTATGCTTCATTTTAAGAACTTACTTTTAAGTTCTAGAGATAGTTATGGCTCAGTTAGCTTTTAGGATTTGAGGACATTTACAGTTTAGAGAGATAGGTAATATTGTGTACCATAGCATTGGAAGTTTCACTCAGAATCCTCTTTATGATGAATGTGTAAGAATATCTTGATTCTCTTGGTGTATATGAATTGTGAAAATACATGAAATTGCAAACATGATATATTTTTTGATAATGTTGGTTGCTTGTAGTACCACCCATTTAGAATATAGTTTTTTTAAGGGGAATTCATCAAAAGTACTTTTACACATTGATATTAATATTTCAGAAAGGAATTAATAAAAAAAGTCAGAATGAAGGTATGGTAAATTTCATTCATATTGTTTCACAAATGCTTCATTCTTGAGGTGCATTTTGTGGATGGAAAAATATTTAGAAGTCACTTGGACTTTCTAGATTGGAATTTGGATGGCCCTAAGCAGACATATCCTTTTGGAGAAGATACCAACAACTGCTATACTGGATTTTGAGAAAAGATAGATTTAAAGCAGTTAAGATGAGAACGGATAGTATTGCCATGTAGTTACTGTGGGTTATTAGGTGAGGCGATGACCTTTTAGGTTTTTAGATATGCAGAATATACCTGCTCAGCAGCAGTTCATCATGAAATAAATGGCTAGTCAGCTATTACAGTTTATGGCATCATGTTTGACTTGAGATACTTTGTTTCATTATTATTTCTTTTGAACTGGACCTTGAAATTTGATTACTTATTTGTTTTTTAAGAGGTTGAAAGATCTTGTGAATTGCATGTTTACAATTTTTCCTGGTTGTACAAGAGAATTCAAGGTAGGATTAATACCCAAGGATTATACATTGGTAAAAATGCATTACCATCAGCCTAGACCCTGTGTGTAGGATGAAACTTGTGAACATAGGAATGAAATACCCCTACAGGGTTATGAGAAAATTACTAGAATTTGTCTCCAAAGAACACCAAGGTTTATATGGCAGTTTTGTTGGTGACAGTAATTCAGGTATGAAGAATATATCAGAAGAGGTAATTTTTTTTTTTTCATAGCAATTGACATGGCACAGGCAGAATGTCCCTCAGGTAAGGCCATCTTGGAGAAAAAAAATAGATATTGAAAGAACGTAATCAGGGCTCCAAGTGTTATGTTGACCTGACTTCTATAGGAAGAAAGGTTACGTGAAAAGGAAAAAACAAAAGGAAGAAGAGACTTCCATTGCATATCTGTTCAAGGGAAGATGGCATGTTTACAGCCAGTCCTTGAGTGGCTAGTCTCCACACAGAAATTGTGAAAAACAACAGTCACACGTGTGCCATGGGTGTGCGGACCTTGGGGATGGGGACACATGTAGGTAGCGTATTAGAACAATGGCTAAAATAACACAAATTTGTTTAAAAATTATCAGGTTGGTCATATAGTATGATTTGGTATGAGGAAGTCAGCCATAAAGATCGTTGCATGTGAAAGAATCACTTAGGTTTATAGGACTTAATATAAATGATAGTAATGATTTGGCCTTGCAGATGATTATCCTGACTTACAGTTATGTAATGGAAGCTAATAATTTATCCTCATAGCTGCTGTTAGGATATGGTATGATACTGTCATAACAGTATTTATGTTATGAACACTCCAATTGTCTTTGTAGCCATAGTCAGTTATAAAGACTGATTAGTTATCATCTTGGCAGTAGTTAGTTCCACGGGCCAATCATTATCTTAATAGCTGTACTTTAAGTAATGAGGGCTGATGTTTATCTTGGCAAAAGGAGTCTGGTTAACATGATATGATTATGTGGCATAATATATGCAACAGCAACATTCTTGTTATGAGAGCATAATCTTGTGAAGATAGTGAATTTATGAGGGTAATTGATGTGCTTACCAAATGTTGCACATGTGTCTATGGCCGGAAAAATGACCCAAGCAGCCATAGAGTTTGCTCTAAGTGAAGGTGTGGAGACATTATTTTGTCCCAGTTAGAATGAGAGCCTTAATATAATGATTTAGTATGCATTTGTATTTCACCGTCCACTTATTTACATTTACATTCTTGTCTGTAGTGGTGTACCTTAAAGTGACTTGATATATAAAAAGAATAATACATAGGACTCTCCCCTCCCAAGTAGATGATGAAAGGCAGTTATTGATCATAGAGTTCATATGTCATGGTCTCTACAGAGTTAATACAGTTGGATGATTTTTTTATAATTTATTATTATTATTGCTATTATTATTATTTTTATTATTATTATTATTATTATTATTATTATTATTATTATTATTATTGATAATTTTGTTCAAATTGTTTTCTTTGCTTCACTTGTCCAGTGCATATCTAAATATTTGACCATTTTTGTTTGAAATGTTACATGCAGACATAGATAATGCCACCTTGTATCTGTTTCCTTCAGTTTAGCCATTTTATTATCACTATTAGCCACAGGAGCTGCTGCCTACCACTCTTTCTAGAGTTTGTGGTTACCATTCTTCACTATGGATGATAATACCTGAACACCAAAGAAAGGATGGGGAGGTAACCTGCGTTTGCATGCATGTTCGAGGTTATAGAGATGGTAGTTGGTGTGCCAATAACTTATGAGAACTTCTACATGACCAAACTGCTGTTAGGACATCACGTGACATGCCTGGTTGGGTTTTTAAGATAGATAAGTATACTTACGAAGGAGGTAGTAGTTAGTAAGGATTGTTGATGTATCTGTCAGTTGTTAGATTGTGAGTATTGATTATTGAATTGAGTAGTCAGGTTGAGGTTATGAGGAAAGATGGTTGAAATCGCAGCTGTGAGATTATATGGACGTCATTGACAGGAGAGCTGTGAAGTTATGGGGACAGGTAGTTGAAAGCTATTAGTTTATGAGGTCAGATGGTTGACACGACAGCTGTGAGTATGTAGGATAAATGGTGGAGATGACAGCGTTCTGGCCATAAGGATAGATAGTATACAGCAGTAACAAGGTTACAGAGGCAGGTAGTGGACATAAGCAAATAGCTTGATTGATGATTCACATAACAGCATTTGAGATTATGGAGGTGGATGTTGGACATGGCAGTTATGAGGACAGATTATTAAAGGTAAGGATACTTCATTGACATTTGTGGAGGTATTGCAACAGTGATAGTTCTTGATGGTGTGTATTTTAGTGTGTGGCAACAGGTTGTACCTGCTGATGCTGTATGTAATGGGACTTTATATGTGTATAGAGGGGATAGGGGGGGGGGGGGGTAGCATGATGTTTTTGTGTGTAATAAGATTTTACATGGTGGTCTACTGTATAGTGGGAGTGGTACATGTGAATGTGTGTATATAGGGGGCTATACATGATAGTGGTGTGTATAGTAGGGGTAGTATTATTGTTGTTTCTTTAGTAGGGTTGGCATATGAAGGTGTCCAGCAGGGATGGTCCCACTTGGTGGTGGTGTGCACAACAGGTATGTACAACACGTGGAGGGAGGGAAGGACACGGGGTGTGTGGAAAGATCGAAGGGTACCGGGTATGTGAAAGGAGGGGTTAACCACATGGTAGGAGGGACGGCACTTACTGGAACCGGCGGGCACGGAGGCACCTGGAGGGAGAATAAGGCACCTGGAGGGTGAGGGTTAGGCACGGGGGTTCGACGTGGAAGGGGAACGGTCACACGGAGGAAGGTCACGTGGGTAGGTGTTTACACTAGGTTGGGGTGGGGGCAGCTGGTGGTGGTTGTGGCGGCAGCACCCGCCAGGGGTGCTTGACCTACGCTCCCCGCGGCCCAGGCACGACAGGAGGGGCTTTAATTGGAGGGTCAGGCATCGGGGAGGGAGGGAGGGAAGGTGTGAGTGGGTGGTGGGGCGGGGCGGGGCGGATGACGCAACAAGTGAGCCAGCCGGACCGCCGGATGTGGACCAGCAGTGGTGGCAGGGCCGGGATGGGCACGAGCACTGAGCTGATGCTGGGGGATTGGGGAGTGGAGAGACGTGGAGCGTAAGGGAGGAGCGGGGAGGGTAAGGGAAGAGGTAAGTGAGGTTGGTACTGAAGGGAAGTGACGAGACACGGAAGGGGCAGGAGGGAAGGAGTATGATGCAGGACAGAGGAGGAAATGTAGGGAGCGAGAAATGTTAGGGAGAGGGAGTGACAGAGAGAGACGTAGTGTGAACACCTGCCGAGGAAGGGAGACATGGATGGAGGAGGAGGGAGGCGACGAGATGTAAAGTGGAAGGGAAGAGATGTGAGGGGCAGGGAAAGGACGTAGGGAGATGGGGAGGGAAAGGAAGGGGCAGAAACAGAGATTGTTGGCCACCCGGACGGTAGGGGACAGATGTGGAGGGAACGCTGCGAGACATGAATGAGACGGAAAGACAGAAGAAACATGACAGTGAAGGGCAGGAGGTACTGGGGGAAGCTGGAGATCTGGAGGGGAAGGGAGGGAAGGAAAGGGGAACGGGAGAGGGGAGGCAGGTGGAGGTCATGGCCTATTTCCCCGGGTGTCGGTGAGAATGAGGAAGGTGGCAGATGACGTAGATCAGGTGCCACTCCAGCCACTACGGACACACCGTCAGACAGACCCGGGGTAATGCAAGTGTTCACAATGATTTCATCCAACATAACACAACAGCTCAATCACACATACAGAGGTGTACACTAGGCGTAGCCCACACCTGCTTGTAACATGTAGAGACGTAGTCACACCCACACACACGCAGGCAGACTCCGGCAACAGTCCAGGACGCAGGGGAGCTGGGCTTGCCTGGAGGCGTGTCTCCCTTGGTGAGCGTCGCAGGTCGTAACTGGGTTGACACCATAACATTTACACTGTACACAGGAGGTTTGTTTCTCCTGCGCTGTGGCGATCTTGACTGCGAAGGCTGTGTATACACGCCTCACTGCTGGCCATTATTCTCATCACTGTCAATGCAGTCGTAAATATTACTATCTTCATCACTATTGCTTTGATGATGGTCATCACTGTAGTCATTATGTAATCGTATGTCATCATCACAAGGTCTGTGATTATCAAGATCATCATCCTCACTATCATCCTCACTACTAACGCTGTTCTTCTGTTCTTCTTGCAGATGTGGAGGTCAAGGCTGAGATGACCAAGGTGGAGGCGCAGAGTGACCTGCGCCAGGCCTTGCTGGCTTGCCGGATCAACGGTGAACCCCAACCAGAGGTCAGTATCTCCCTGTGTTGACCTCAGCCTCAGGTCACTGTCCTCCCCGTGTTGACCGCAGCCCCAAGCCAGTGTCACCCTGTGTTGACCCCAGCCCCAGGTCAGGGTGAGCAGCAGGTCAGGGTCTTCACGTACAGTATCCTCTCCCTCTGGTATGACCAGCTTCAGGTCAGCGTCCTCCTTGTGTTGCTCTCAGGCCGCAGGTCAGTCTTCCCTGGGACTTTCTTCCCCCCAGGATGATCACCATTCCGTCCGGTGCGTCATTCTACATTAGCTTCATTTTGATCAGTGAAGCAGATCATTTTTTTTTACCAGTGGAGTCGGACGGACCTGGGCCGCCTGCCGTTGCGCTACTCGCCCGGACTCTCCGCCACTCACGCCACACATCGCAGCGGTCACTCACACTCTCCTTTAAT
>JAUTXX010151714.1:0-15697 GCA_032273605.1 Panulirus laevicauda | reverse complement strand
TCCCAACCTTATCTTCCATGGTTCCATCAATTGTCATATTCTCTATCAGCTACCAAAGGACTCTATTTCCTCCAGGATTATCCAATTAAAATTCAAATGCAAACCATCTTGTCTTACCCTTGGTACATCTCATTACATTACTAGTGTTCATGTTAAGTAGTTACTTTCATTTATCATACATTCTCCTCATCTTGGATGCCTGCCTTTAGAGTTTCTCCCCTGAAGATGCCCCCAGAGGTTTCATGTGCATTATCTGTGAACAGTATGGACTCGCTTCCCAGGCCCCCCTACCCTAAGCATGTTGAAACCCTGTCCTTCATTATAATACCCTTACATTTATCTCCCTCACCATCCCATCCATGAACAGATTAAGCAGCCTTGGATTAAGAACCACTTGCCCTCCTTCTCTTCTACTCAAACGCATGGTGTATTCTTGTAGATTCCTCTCAGTATATTTAGTAGCTTTCCTTCTACACCATATATTCATAACCCTTTCCATGAGACATCTCTGTCAACCTTGTTATGTGCTTTTTCCACTTATAGTTCCTTCTCATTCTCTAAGTAGTTTTCACACAGTTTTTTTGAAGCAGTCATTTGGTCCACATATCTTCTACCACTCCTGAAGCTGCTTTGGTCCTCCTCATTATGATGTTAAGTGCAGTCCATCACCTGTTCAATAACCATTATCTCTCAATTTATCAGGTATACTCAACAGGCTTATACCACTTTGATGGAAGCATTCACTTATGTCTCCTTTGCTTTAAGATAAGGGCACTGTATATGCATTCTGCAAGACACCTTGCCTGTGGTGATAGATATGTTGAAAGTCTTGATAAATCAATCAACAACAGTGTCACCTTCTTTCTTGTGAAACTTGAGTGCAGCTCAGTTCACTCCAGCTGTTTTGCCACACTTTGCCGTGTGTGAAGTTTACACCACCTCTTCTCTTTTCACCAAATCGTTCGCCATAACATTATCTCCACGTACCACCTCATCCCAAATACGCAGCATCTGCCACCCTATCATCGAACACATTCACCAGTCCTTGGAATACATATTTCATCCCTTTTTCACCTCTTCTGAACCTCTTTCCACATTCCTGTTGATTTTTCTCAGTTTTGATCCTATTTTTTGCTTCATTCTCCTCACTTTTCACTTTCTGGTACAGTTTCAAAATCTTTTTGAACTTCACTGATACTCTCCTACCCCGTATCTCATTTGTCTTGTATTTTAATACCTGTACCTTCCTCTTGACCTCTCTCTTCTTTTACATCTCTCAGTCTCTTGCACTCCTTCCCTGCAGATGCCATCCACAAACCTCTCTTTTGTCTTTCACAGGTGATTTAACTTTTTCATCCCACCTCTCAATACTCTTTCTCATATGCCTGCATTACATCTTCATAATGTACTCTTCACTTGCATATGTAAGCACTGCTTCCCAAAATACCTTCTACTTCTCTTCCACTCCCCTTGTTTCATTCATTCTAACTTTTCACCACTTTTAAATCAGTCTCACATGGTTTCTCTGCACATTAGTCTCTTTTCCAAGCTCTCTTTAAGCTCCTCCTTCCCAACCATCATCAATCCATTTTCAGCAAACAGTATGATAGCAGTTCTCATGTTTCATTTTTACTGGGTACCCGGTGCACCTCAGTTATACCCTCATCTGCTACATATCCTGCTCTTGTATTCAAATTCCCTACCTTAAGGACTTGACCTCTCTCATCAGAATTGCTTAAACACTCATTCAAGTCCTTCAAAAACATTTTCCAGTCTTCCTCATTCCTCTCACTATCAGATGATATGGTCTGATTTTGATCTCGCTTCCATAAGCTTTAATACGGTTTCACAAATCCTCCGTCATCAGAAGTGCCACCCCTTCATTTGCTTTGATCCTCATACTTAGTTTCACTCGGAGTGAAAACATCTATGTTACTCTTTGCAAGTAAAGCATCTGTTTTTCTCCCTTCTTGTCACACCCATGCACATACAGACACCCAAGCCAAAGCCTTAGAGGAGAAATTATCGCATGGCTCCTTGTTTTGTTCTTTTTTCTTAGAAAGTGATGATGTAAGGAGGGAAGTGTCCCAGGCCTCTGCTTCCTCCCATTAGTTGCCTTTTACACCAGAGATTGGTGGATAGTTTTCCTACTACCAGACCTCAGTGGTAAAGGAGATTTGTGATTAAAGGAAAAAGAATCATAAGCGTGTTGTTGAGTGTTATGTTTGAGATGGAGAGATTTTCTGTTTGTGGATTGAACTCTAGCAACCCTTCCTTATGTATATGAGGCTAAAGAGAAAAGACAACAACCTGGGCTGGTTACTTTTGTTTTTCAAATATATTTGAATTATTTTAGATTATGATTAAGGAGGGAGGGGGCAGAAATTTTCCACTTTGTTTGAACCTTATATATTTTGTTTATATGTCTTACACAGGTATGTGTTGTTCCGAATTCGGCAAGCTGCTAGGTATCACTGCCACTGAAAAGGCCATTGGAAAGGTGTGGATGTTTTAATGAATTACACAAAAGAGCCACGAATATTAAATCTGCAGATATTTGTTTCAAGCATGTGGTGTGATGGCGACTTCAAAACCACTTGAAACAAGCACCCTTTACAGAGACAACTTACAAAGCATCCAGAAAGTTTATTATCTTGAAAACCTGAAGGATTCTGACTGTTTGGATCCTTATGAGGTAGGCAGTCACATAACTGACATCCATCATGTTATCAGATTTTTTACATTTTAGTTGGATGATAGAATTTTAGTTCTAATGGTGGTTAGACCAATACCTAAGATGTAGGCAAGTAACAGGTCTTTACAGCACATTGATAGACTAAACTTCTGTTTTCTTATCTGCTATGAACTTTCTCACATATGCCATCTTCCTCTGTCAGGTATGTTTTGTGTAGAAATGACTAGTATTAATTTCACAGATAACATGAACAATTTAGTTTGATCTCTTATCCAGTCCTCTATTGCTGATTGACACTGTTCATTGATATGGACACTGTTCATAGATATGTGAATATACTTATACTTCCCAATTCATTTCAACTTAGTAACTCCTCTAGTCATGTATTTAAGTGAGGTGAGCAACTCCTTAAGACATAAATGTAAGTATCAAATTTCTGTCCTGTGCTTGAAGGCTTCCCAATGGGCATGGATGGTTGCCGAGTTAACGGTGTGCTAGGATGTTTCCCTATGGTCAGTCACCTTCTAGCCATGCCAGAGGAAACACCAGGTTGAAGATAATCATTAATTACTTGTCCGTGAGGATCTGTCTTTGGATCATTTTAGGAATGATGTTATAGACATTTAACTCTTATAGCATTGAAAGTGACAAGGTGAGGCATTGATAAGGGTTCCTAGTGTAAGTGAAGCCAGTATTGTCAGCAGTTGCCAAAGAAATAAAGCTTCTTCATTTTTTCATTGTTTTGATATTTATATGATTATTTATCTTTGAGTATTATGGTAGAAATCTTATTTTAGTTTTACAAGCACATGCACGACCTTAAAGGAGCAGGTATTCAGATTTTTTTTAATTTGGAATAGTTGCATATACATAATGAGATATCTTTTAATCATTTTGTGCATGAAAAAAATTTGTTTAACACTGAACCATCAGCAAGCTAAGGTGTCACAACCTCAGTCACCCATGTTGACAGTCTGTGGTTGTTTGGTATCACCTTCATTCCTGACTCTGAGTTTATATGCTACTGATAAGCAATCATTTTCTTACATATGTTCACCTATAAGTACTTAACAGTAAAAAATATGAAATACCATTAATACATTAAAAAAAAATAATGTGTTTTGGTGTGGAATTTTCCACTTGTTACATCATGTTTCTGCTCATAAAGGTTCAGATTTTGGATTTTCATATTAGGAATGCTCAAACTGTATTTGTAACCTTTCTTGAGTGTTATAATGGTGATTCTTATTCCTTTCTTTCATTATCTCATTATTATGTGATCAGTCGCATAATACACCATTACACATGACAGATAATAATAGATGTGATTGAATATGGCCAATTTTTCATCAGACTCTGGTGTTACCTCATTCATGTAGGGAATAGCAAGTGCAAAAAAAAAATTTCATCTATCCTACCCTTACATTACTAAATCAAACCACCTCACACCACATATTGCCCTCAGTAAGAAAAAAAAAAAAAGATTCTTTTCTAATGCATCCACCCTCTGTAAAACCCTATCCAAAGTCCAAGCCCCACAACCATATAATATTGTTGAAGCTACTGTTCCTTCAAACATACCTATTTTTGCTCTCCAAGATAATGTTCTTTCCTCCCACACATCCGTCACTTCCAGAACCCTTGCCCCCCACTCCCACCCTGTGACTCAATTCTGCTTCCATGGTTCCATTCACTGCTAAGTCCACTCCCAGAGTTCTAAAACACCTAACTTCCTCCAGTTTTTCTCCATTCAAACTTGTGTCCCAGTTAACTTATCCCTCAACCCAAGTGAACCCAGTAACCTTGCTCTTATTCACATTTACTTTCCACGTATTCCTTGCATGTTGTAGAAGGTGGCTAAAGGGGGTGGGAGCAGGGGGCTGGAAACCCTTCCCTTCTTGTATTTAAATTTCTAAAAGGGGAAACAAAAGAAGGAGTCAAGCAAGGAGTGCTCATCCTCCTTGAAGGCTCAGATTGGGGTGTCTGAATGTGTGTGGATGTAACCAGGATGGTCGACGTGCTGTCAGTGGACTGAACTAGGGCATATATATATATATATGTGTGTGTGTGAGTGGATGGGCCATTCTTTGTCTGTTTCCTGGCGCTACCTCGCTGACACGGGAAACAGCAATCAAGTACAATATTGTGTGTGTGTGTGTGTGTGTGTGTGTGTGTGTGTGTGTTAAAAAGCTGTGGGATTATAATGTAACAAAATAGTCATTATTATTTACCTCCCAGTGATCTAGAAGTCAAGATTGTTAATTTTCCGATTGTTTTGGTGTTGTTATCATTTACCTCTTTATGAGTATTATAGTAGAAATGATTCATATTCATTTGGCACATTGTTTTGTTATTGTATTATCATTTACATCTTTATGAATATCAGTAGAAATGATACATATTCATTTGCCCCATTCTCTCATTATTTGTAATTAGTTACATATTAGCTACCTCACATTATTACTATGGAAAGAAATATTGTTTAGATTATATTATCTTATCTGCTTCTCAGAAGTAAAGATGCATATTTTAGAATGGGAGAGCAGTGAAAAGAGAGAGAAGTTATTTGGAGTGTGAGTTTGAATGGAAAGAACTAGAATAAGTGGAGAGTTTTAGAGAGCTAAGAGTAGATATTGCTGTGACTAGAACCACAGGAGTATGTGTCATCTGCAATTGCAATGTTACCATGCAACATATCCTTGTGGAATGCCAAAAATAAAGGATTCTTTAAGAGTCAGATATGAATTATGTAATGATAGGGAAGAATAAAAGTATTATAGAAGTTTTAGACTAATGCTAATTTAAAGAGAGTGATTAATTTTTGAAAGAAAACCAAAATATATATCTTTTCATGGAGGGAAATGCTGAATAACTATTAGGCTCTAGGACTTTATGAGTTCCACAGAATCAAATCAACAATGGGTTAAGAGGCATTTACCTCACCAGTAAAGTATGGGGTTAAGAGATTTCCAACCCTTGGAGGCCCAGAATATCTCTCATGGCTTGTGTAACATCTCTGTAGAAAGTGTTTTTCATACTTAAAATTTACATTCTTTCTCTGAGAAAATTTGATATTGTATTTCAATAGCCACAATGAAGGCCAACAAAAGCAAATGTCCTTCAAAAAGGTGGTTTATATTTCTAATATACCAATGGGGATTTAAGGGTATAATAAGTTTTTTATGATTTGCTAATTGATTATTATATTCCATTGTCAGGTGAGGTGTTTAAGGAGTGTGGTGGTGGGGAAAGCCAGGTCAGTCAATGTGGCCTTATGGAGACACTAGCAGTGCCTGTCTCGGATCCACCCCTTCACGGTTCGTATAATTCATCTACCCTCTGCCTTACAAGCTTATCTGAAATGAGTTATGGTTACTGTATTAATACTGATAAGTTATTTATCTGAAGTTGTATCTAAGATAGGAGTAAATTTAGTAGGTTTGGCATGTAATGGTTGTGCGGTTTAACTTACAGTACCCCCTATCCTGCTATGTATCCTAACTCTTTTCCTTGTGATCTTGCACAAGGGCTTAACCAGAAATTGGAAACCAAGTGTCATGCCACGATACAGAGAAATTTAGCATGAAAATTTCCATCAGTGGTCTGGAGGTGTGTTCACTCTCAGAAGGATGAGATGTAAAATTGGAGTGAGCATGCAGATGGGTGTGAGGCATGCAAGGCATAGGACAAAGTATAGTGATGTGGTATGTGTGTATATGATATATATCAGTATGTCTTGATGTTTGTGGATGTAACCGGTAAGGGAAAAGGGAGAAATAGGTGGTATGTTTAAAGAAGGAAACTAGGATGTTTTTACTCTGAATGAAACTAAGCTGAAGGGTAAGGGGAAAGATTAGTTTAGAAATGTTACCTCCTGCTTCAGCTAGGTAGCAACAGGAAAACAGACAAAAATGGCTACATTCGTTCACACTCAGTCTCTAGCTGTCATGTGTAATGCATTGAAACCACAGCTTCCTATCCACATTTAGGCCCTACAGACCTTTCCATGGTCTACCCCTGACGTTTCATATGCCCTAGAGTGAAAAAGATTTAGAGCAGTCGGGGCCGTAACTTACAGAAGGGTAAGAGGCATGCAATGAATAAGGATAATTGGAATGATGTGGCATACTAGGGTCGACATGCTGTCAGTGGACTGAACCAGGGATGGCCTCAGCTGCCTGTGCCATTTCAGCTAGCATAGAAGAAAATGGTCAAGAGGAAGGTACAGGGGCTGAATAAAGGACAAGTGAGAGGTGGTGTGAGAGAGTAGCTTCAAACTTCATAGAAAAAAGAAGTCTTTTGGAAGGAAGTGTAGAGAGTGAGAATGAGAGAACAGGTGGGAGCATCAGTGAAAGAATACATGTAGAAATGGTAATAGGCAATGAAGAGGAGAAGGGATTATATTTGAGGACTGCTGAATGGCTAAGATGTATCATAAAGTGGCAGACGTGGGGTGTTTGGGATGTAGGAATAAAAGAGTGAGAGTTTCATGGCAGATGAGTTCGTTGTAAGAGAAAAAGTGGTAAAAGCCTTGCATGAGATAGTGTGGCAAAGTGACTTCAAGTGGATGGGATTGCAGTTGAATTTTCAAGAAAGGTGCTGACAGTGTTATTGATTGGTTAACTAGGAACTGTACAGAGGAGAAAGAGAGCGACATTAAGAAAAGAAATAGAAATTTCATTTAGGCATTGTTGAATACAGTCTAGTTTCTGCTTTTATCATTCTAAGTTATTGTACAGATTTGAATTATGAAAGATGTGCACATGTGTGAGAAATAGAATGAGTATTATGCACATGTGTGAGAAATAGAATGAGTATTAGGGTGAAAAGGGGAGGAAAAGTGAATTGGAAGTAGTGTGGAATCATAAGGGTAGGAGCGAATAAGGTTTGATGATGAAGACATTATTTGTGGCAAGAAAAAAGAGATTAGGTGATATGACAAAATCATGAGGGACACCACTATTGGTAGTTAATTCCATCAATATTTGTTGCAGTGGACTGAGTGTAGAGGAAGTTATGTGTTAGGGATCAAAGAGAAGCAGAAAAAACAGAAAGCAGACTTATGCCACACCCAATCAAATATTTTGGAGTTGTCATGTTCCATGGTGAATCATTCACCAAAATCATTGATGGATGAGGACCAGAGATAAGTCGCATGGGAGGGGTCACAAGTAGACCTTGTACAATGAAAGCCATATTGGTGATCAGAAAGAAGGAAATGGAGTTATACATGTTAAAGAAAAAGAAAGGCAAGGAGACTTTCAAAGACTGGAAATCTTGAAGTCTGTTTGGAGACTGCACTTTTGCCAGCGAACCCAATATTTTGGCAACTATAGGTATTTTGTTGTGTGTGGTGGGTAAACCTACCCACTTCAGTTTATGTATTTTACTCTTTGTTAGAATATATTTGACTTTATTTATATACAATATTTTGTGGTTAAAAGGCATGGTGTATGGACTTGGGAATTGATGTTCGTACACACGACTTGACCTGAATGTTCTGCTTTTATGGATTTGATACTCATCTGTATTGTTAATAGAAGGTACACCAGTTTACTTGATTATTTTCACTGATATGGGCCACTTGTGGGCTTCCTCTATAAAACGAACTTGTTCATACTCAACTATTTTTGTGATGGCTCAGCAGTTGTTTGCATGAAGATCAACTCTTAATCCTGTGTTATTTGTGGAGGAAGTGAATCTGTTGCACTATTGATGTGCTAGTAGAAGTTCAGCGAAAAGGTACTTTGTTAGAGAGTAAGGCTGTCCCTCCAATAAAGTGTATGAATTTGAATTTTTTTGTAATGTGTACTTGTGTTGCACCAAGTACAGAGAAGGTACTTAAACATCAATTAAGTTCTACATCTTACACAATTTTAACTTGTTGACTTGACACAAAGCTATTTATTTGTGTTATTTTGTTAGATCACATGAAAGCTAACAACTTCCCAGCTTGAAACACCTCAGACTAGTTAACATGTTTAATGAAACTGTGTTTCCCTATGACTCAGGGCTACCTCATCAACAAATTGCTGTCAAGCTCTGTGAAAGTCCATTTTTGTGTTATCATTAACAGCACAAGCAGATGCATCTTACTGCTAGAATACTATAATGTTAGTTTTCTCTTAACATTATAAGTTGTTACATGTTAATGCAAATCAGTTTTTAAAAGAAATTATTTTAGTAATGAATGCCTCATCAAAACTGGAGAGTTAGTCACATATGAATTACCAGGTGAGGACGAAGAGGCAGACCAGATGGGAGATGTGCCTGTGGATGCAGCTGGCAGCAGTGGGGGGGACGAAGCTTGTCAGGTGGCGGGTAGTGTGGATGAGGAGCGCACGGCACCGAGCAATAGCATCAGCCAGCCATTGGAATTGCTGCCTCATGTGGATGATACCGCCATAACTGTATCCTTGGAGCCACCTGATCTCTCTCCTGGATTAGCACATAAGGTAATTACTAACATCAGGATTCTTGCATGAAAACAAGATTGTACCAGGTCAAATATAGCGATGATACTGGATTAGCACACAATTCAAATACTCATATCGAGGGTCTTGCATTTAAAGAGTTGTTATACATAAAAGTTAGAGAGTGCTGTGGCCTGACTTAGATTGTTGTCAAATCTGATTCACTAGCTGTTATGCTTCAGGAATAATGCTCCACCATATAAAATGCATATTGGTTTATATTTGATGCACATAAAATAACTTTAGATGGTGACCTTTTTTAATATAGATTATTGCAGTACATCTGTACATTCTTCTGGTTTTAACATTATGTCTCCTTTTTTGATTTTCATTATATTTTACATAGTTTACTTTATTGATTGCAGTAGTTGTTAAGGATTGGATATTATGATGCATTCTTTGCTTGAACTGCTAAGCTTTAGAATTTTTTTTCCTTCTTTTGTGTTTCCCTCTTCATATCACCTTTGTTCCTTTGAGATTCATGTCTACAAATTGTTGCCAAACACTTTTCTTTCACCTGAGATGGTATTGATTGGAGCAATGTGTTTTGTCATTTACTTGAAAAGAAAAGTTGATGAATTAAGGTTAAGGATTTCAGAGTAGTAGCTTTGCCTTTGGAAACTGGGTTTCATTACCTTTTTTAATGAAACTTCACAATGTAACACTTTCTTGGAACGTTAAACAAAGGAGTGGTATATCATGGAGGAGTCATTTACAAGTAGATACTTGTAAGAAAAATTATAAAATCAAAATCAGCATTATAGAATCATATTCACAGTAAGCATTTATGCTTGGCTGTCTGCTAGGTGTACATTCCTCTTTCACCTTGGATAAGATGATGCTTTAAATTTATAGATATTAATTTTAGCACACTCTCCACAGGTAAATGGTGCTGTTGTTCGACGCGTGTCTTATCCAGGTGCAGCTGGCAAGCACGCTTTACGACAACAAGCCCGCAGACGACGACGCAATACCTCTATTGCGGCAGGAAATTCTCCGCCTATAACTCGTGTCACCATGAAGACAGTTGCAGCCACATCTCCCAACCCTACTTCTCAGCCTGTCCAGCCAGTATCTGCCACTACGACCACCACAACCACCACCATCACCACAATTACCACCATTACAACCATCACTACTACAACTACCACCACTACCACCACCACCACTGCTGCCTGCGCATCACCCATACCACCCCACACTGATGTAAAATCTCCAGCCACTATTTTACCAACCACCCCATCTCCACCCATGTGCAGAATGGGTAGTAAAATGACTCATTCTCCCACTCAGTATTCTGGAGCAAGATTGAGTAATAAGGCCTGTTCACCAAGTAATCACCATCCTTTACATGGAACAAGGGTTAGCTCTCGAATAGCTAACAATGCTGCTACAAGTGGAACACATCACAATTCTAGCTTGTCTGTGCAAGCAGGCCTGCCCCAAAATGGTACTTATTCCAGCACTATCTCCTCAGGCTCTCAGGGTAAGTCACTTTTTGTTGTTTGATCTTTTCATGTGTTGTTTATTGTTAAAGAAGCATTTTTCTAAATATAGAAACAAAAATATATATTTTAAGCTACTGTTAGGTCAGGATCTGGTGGGTAATAGAAGGATGTCCTGCTTGCACTTATTCATCCATTTTACTTATCAATATTGTGTAAAGTGCAAAACACAGTATCCCCTGCTTTTGATTTATCTGATTTTTTTCATTAATTTGGGTGTTACTTAACATTCAAAAACAACTTAACCGTTTCTCTCAGGGTCGGTTGGTCCCGCAAGCCTTGTGAGAATAAAATGGATCCTTTGAGTTGGAAATCTTAACCCTCTTTTCATCTGATAAAGTTGATGCCTCAAACCTCTCGTTAACCACTTGTTCAAAGCTAGTGGCTGACTGTATTGGCCCAGATGTGCCCAGTAATCAAACAGCAACCTCCACTCTGTGTTGAAACATCAGTTCTAAAGTCTTTGTTACTGGCCTGTCTCAATTCTGTTTTCTTTTTATCTCAGCTTCTCTTGCCCTGCCATAGATGAATGTACTTCTCAGATTTGGTTAGGGTGTGGTTTATTATGCTGTTAAGTCAGATGAATTGTACATTTATTAACATTGCATATTACATGTTTGACTAGTTACCTTTTCTGACTGGATTTTTTTGGTGACAGTGTCATACCTCCATTCCTCTCTTCCTTGGCTTTAAGTTGTTTTTCCATTCCCCTGGAGGCTGTCAATGTATGGGCCCCTTACAGGGGAATTACACAGAGGTAAGGATCAGAAGGTGTTGCCAAAAATGATAGGGCTAGATCACACCCCAGAGTTATGCTACACTGGGTTAGAATTCAGTCAGTCAAGCCTCCTCATTGTTAGTTCTGTTCAGGTGACTGTGATTGGCATTTCGGTAGACAAGGGGTTCTTGTTGCTTGATCTTGAGGGAAGGAAAATTTTTTCCCAGTTTTAGGAATATTGGAAGCAACTTAAAAAATCATCTCCCTCCCCCCAACTCAATCCATGGTGGGCAGGTTGAAATCACTTGACTTGTGTAGTTTGGTGGTAGCACACTTCATCCAATTCTATGCTGTAAATTTAGTTTGGGACCAGGGGAGGAAAATGTAGTTATTACTTAAAGGTCAAAGCTTTTCACTAAAAGTGTATTTATACAGATTTTGCTTTTCTGTGGTTTTTGTACCATTTTAGGGTGACTCATGTCATTCAAAATCATCTTGTTTTCCATTGTGTACTGATTGTAAAGGTTTTGAGATGGGATCTGAGTTTAAAGATTTTTAGACCCAATAAGTGTATCAAAGTAATTCTCAGCTTAACCTCTTTTAACGATGGTGCACTTAAGGAATATTCTATCCTTTGTAGAGTTTTCACTCAGTTCTCGAGTTGCTGTTTAGTCTGCTAGCTCATGGTACATATAATCTGGAGTTCCAAGTGTATTGTGGGGACCTTGTTCAATGAAGATCAGTCTTGATTGTTGAGTGATTGGTTGGAGATGTGAGAAGTAAATACTACCCATCTTCTATAGATCTATTCATATCACTGACGTTTTTTCCCCTCGGGAACTTCCTCAAGCTCTATCCCTGCTAGTAAACTGGTGATATTCAAATTAAACTTTTTTCAGTGATAGCAGACTCATCCAAGCCTGATTAAGGGCCTCTCATCACTATTCTACCACAATACCAGTGGAGTGGTAGCCATCAGTACTGGAATAGAAGGAAGTGCATAATGAGATTTCCTCTTTAGTGGAATCTTAAGACAATTATTTCTTATCCCTGAGTCATTGTTGGGCTGAAAAAAAAAGAAGGGCAGTGCTCCTACAGTAGTCTGACTTGCCAATAGGTAGAAGATATACCAGGGTATATTAGGAAGAGAATTAGCATTGCTTGTTCTCTCAGAGTGGATCCCATGATCATGTATCAGTCATGTCTTAAAAGTGCAGGAGGATGAGCTCCACCTTGTGGGCTGCCTATAAACTGAACTTTTTTATATTATCTTATTGGTTATTTCTTGTGGAACGACACTCAGAACTAAAGGATCTTTGCTACATTATAACTGGGTTTTATAAAAAGATAGACGTAGAGTGATATTCTCTTTTGTAGAGACTTTTTGCCTTTCTGCTATCATGGATTTGGCAGTCTCCGATAGTCTCTCACTTTGGGTGAAGGAGGAGGCTGTGTAACTGTATATGCCTATTCTTTTAGCCCATCTCACTTTACTCTTTCTCTTCATATATCCATACTATTTCAGAACCCTCTTCAGCATGCAGCTATGCTCTTATTGTTACCACATCTTTCTTTACCCAAATTATTTCTTCTTACTCATTGAACCCACTTCACAGCACATATTGTCCTCAAGCATTTTTCTCCAACACTCACCCTCTTCTGTACATTCTCAGCTGATGCCCATGCCTCGCATCCATACAACACCATTGGGAATACAACACCTTTAGATATGCCCATTTTCCCCTCCTAGATATCAGCTTCTCAGTCCACACATTCCTCAGTGCTACCAGTACCATCACCCCCTTCCACGCCCTATTTCTCTTTTCTTCTCTCATTGTACCATTTGCTGCCATGTCCCCTCTTGGGTGTCTGAAGCACTTTACTTCCTCTTGGTTTTCTCCATTCAGACTCACTTCCCAACAAACATGTCTCCAATGCCAAACATAATAACCATGATTTTATTCATCGTAACTGTTAACATTTTGCTTTTACACATTATCCCAAATGTAGACACCAGCTTTTGAAATTTTTGACTTAGATACCACCTTTTGTAGTTCAAGTTTTTAATTTGCCATCAGCACTGTTATCAGCAAACAATAACTGCCTCACCTGCCAGCCAGTATTTACTTTGCAGTAAACTAGAACTGAAGCTTGTTCATTTTTTCATTGTTTTGACATTATTTATATTGATATGTACCTCTCATATTATTATCTAAATGATTCTTTTTCCTTTATGTCATTTTCTCATTATTTTGTAATTAGATATGTATCATTATATACTATATAGTATAACAGAAATGAATTTTGTTCTAGGTTATATTTTCATTTATCTATCAGCCTCCCAGAAGTAGGTATGTGTGTATTAGACTGGGAGAAAATGAGAGAGAGAGAGAGAGAGAGAGAGAGAGAGAGAGAGAGAGAGAGAGAGAGAGAGAGAGAGAAGAGGCATCATTACGTATCTAGTTACATGTTATTATTTACATCACAGTTATCTAGAGCTGAAGCTTGTTCATATTTTCATCTTTATAGTCCTACACAGTATTTGTATGATTAGAAATATCTCTGATCATTATGATAGAAGATATTCCTCTTCCTTTATTTCATTTACCCTTTCCAGTATTATACAGTTAATTACGTATTATTTATCTCAGTACTAGTATAGGAATAAATTTTGTACTGAGGTCATATTGTCTTTTATTTATCAGCTTCCCAGAAGTAAGTTTGTGTACTTATATTAGACTGTAAGAGATAAAAATATGCATATACCAGTAAATAAAGAGAGGATGTGTTTATTTATTTATTTTACATAATTGCTGTTTCCCGCGTTAGTGAGGTAGCGCCTGGAAACAGACGAAGAATGGCCCTCCACTCACATACACTTTTATATACATAATACCCACATACACATATATGCATACATATGCGTATCATGTATGCATCTAAGTATTGTGGCTGAAGAATCCATGTGGCAACAACTATATGTATAAACAAAAGATGCCATCCAAATGTCACCACATGCTTCTATACAAAGTCTTGCTGTAAGGTATGAATTATGTTTTGTGAAAGAATATTGTTCATTCTTTGTTAAAGAAGAACAAATTGGTCTGTAACTCAAAGTACAGGCATAGAAAACCAAACAATATATTTATTTCTATTATACTTGAATGCCGTTTCCTACGTCAGCGAGATAGCGCCAGGAAACAGACGAAGAATGGCCCATCCACTCATTTTTTTCATACATAATATCCAAACACACACATATACGTATACATACACACATATGTTATGCACATGTACATATTCATACTTGCTTGCCGTCATCCATTCCTGGTGCTACCCCACCCCCACAGGAAACAAGCATCGCTACCCCCTCCTTCAGCGAGGTAGCACCAGGTAAACAGACAAAATTGCCACATTTGTTCACACTCGTCTCTAGCTGTCATGTGTAATGCACTAGAACCACAGCTCCCTATCCACTTCCTGGCCCCACAGACCTTTCCATGATTTACCCCAGATGTTTCACATGCCCTAGTTTAGTCCATTGACAGCCCATCAATCCTGGTATACTACATCATTCCAATTCACTATTCTTGCACACCTCTCACCCTCCTGTATGTTCAGGCCCTGATCACTCAGATTTTTTTTCACTCCATCCATCCCCCTCCAATTTGGCCTCCCACTTCTTGTTCCTTCCACCTCTGACACATATTTCCTCTTTGTCAGTCTTTCCTCACTCATTCTCCACATGTCCAAACCATTTCAACACACCCTCTTCTGTTCTCTCAACCACACTCTTTTTACTACAAGACATCTCATTTACCCTTTCATTACTTACTCGATCAAACCACCTCACACCACTTATTGTCCTCAAACATTTAATTTTCTCACTTTTTTCCAAACTCATGTCACCAACTTCTGCAGTTTCTCACTCGAATCAGCCACCAGCGCTATATCATCGGCGAAAACAACTGATTCACTTCCCAGTCCCTCTCATCCCCAACAAACTGTATACTTGCCCCTCTCTCCAAAACTCTTGCATTTACCTCCCTAACTACACCATCCATAAACATACTAAACAACTATGGGGACGTCACCCTCCCCTGCCACAGACTGACCTACATTGGGAACCAATCACTCTCCTCTCTTCTTACTCGTACACATGCCTTACATCCTTTGTAAGTACTTTTCACTGCTTCTAGCAGCTTACCTCCCACACCATATACTCTTGAGAACTTCCACTTATCATCTCTATAAACACTATCATATACATTTTCCAGATCCATAAAACTACATAAAAATCCATCTG
>JAUTXX010151604.1:0-15699 GCA_032273605.1 Panulirus laevicauda | reverse complement strand
TTCTCTTGCTGCATCTCAGTGCCTTAATTTAGTTCAGAATTACTCCCAGTTTTCTCCTTTTGCACACACACCCAAACTCTTGCACCATCTAAGATTTTCTCTCTCGAGTTTGCTATCAGAGCTTAGTTCATCTGCAAACAGCAAAGGATTCACCTCCCATGCCTTCTTACTTCCAGCATAGACCTTTCCTTTGCACTAAGATCTTTGCTTTTACCTTCATCACAACCCAATCCATAAACAGATTAAACACCCATGGTGACATTACTCATCCTTAATGTCGATCTTCTTTCACTGGGAACTACTACTCCTGCTCCCTCTCTTTTCCTGTGCATACCATATGTCTTGTGTTTCATAAGAAACTATACAAAAACCTTGTAATTTCACATAAATATTTAAGGTTCCTGTACGTAATATTTACTAACAAGATCTCATAACATATTCCACATGGTACTTTATGAATATGCTAGTACAAGATTTGACTTTTGTCCAGTCTTTTGGAAAGGGCTGTTAGGGTAGTTATTTGTGTACCGGGGCTCATTTTCACTGATGAAGCTATTTGTGTATTGGGACTCATTTTCTTGGATGAAAGACCCTAGATTAAACTAATGGCTGCTACACAGAAAGTGAGCTGTTGTACAAAAGATGTATTGTATCTTATCTTCATACTGATTTAGATGTTAATACATTGGTGTAAAAGTTCTAATGCATGCCTTTAGAGTAACTGGCAATGAACCATAGGTAAGGTCTTAGGAATGGAATGATAAAAGGTTATTTTGAGAGAGCGGGCAGTGATCACAGTACTGATTTACCACTGACTGTCATGCACATGGCTTTTCCACGTTTGCTGCAAACATTCATGCTTGCATGCTTACTCAAGTGATCATTTTACACATCAGGATACTTATTTAGTAAATGAGGACAAAAAGAAATGAAACCAAGCTTAAAGAGTAGTACAAATTATAGGAACTGCACAACTAAGCAATTTTTATCAGAATGTGAACTAGGAAATGGAGTTCAGCAGACATGGTATAGGTCATTATTACTGAAGTTTCTATAAAGTTTTCAATGAAATTCAAACATAAGTACTTTTAGCATCAAATACAGAGGGAAGGTTAAAGAAAGAGAGGCAATTTCAACAAAAGGTGTCATGAAGTGAGAGAGCCAAGGTTTGTATTGTGGAGATGGCACAAGCTGGTACTATATCAAGTTGGAATTTGAAAGACATGAGAGAGCAAGAAATTTTAGGTTAAAAATAAACTAATCAGGCTACAAGATTCAGAGGAAAGACTTTTGGAGGATAATGTATAGGTATATGAGAAGCTGAATAACAAGTTTAAAGGTGTTTTCACAGTGGAAGACACTAACACTGGTGAAGTACAGTGGGGAAGAAGTCTTGGAAAGCAATTAAATTTTTAGGAGAGACAACCAGTCTACTAAAGAGCCTTAACTCATACAAAGCTCACTGTCTTGATGAATTTTCTCTGTGTGTGCCAAAGAAGTGTGCAGATATGCTTAAAAAGCCACTTAAAATGTTACATGTTAAAGAGTCAAGTGCCAAGGGAGTGGAAGAGGACAAATGTCATACCTACTGTAGGAACTGGGAAGTAGTGCTAAACTAAAGACTAGTCTCCAGTCCAAGTGTGGTGTGCAGAATACTGAAAAAGATAATAAGAAAGGAAATATATGTTTATATGCAGAGGTGACACAATTTAGATTCAAAGAAAGTAAGTAATGTGTTACAAATATCTTTAACTATTGTGAGATTCCATTTTAGACGAGAATGCTGGGTGGTTTGTATGTGTCTTGGGCTGTTAGAATGCATTTGACTCGACAACATCAGAGACTGGTAAAAGAGCTGTAATTTCCAGTTGACATAAGGAAGAGACTCTTTAAAGGGATAGAAACTTAACTTAGTGGAAAGGAACAAAGGGCACATGTCAGAGGAACCTTGCCAAAATGGGTTAGAGTCATCAATTGTTTGCCTTAGGTCCATTCCTGGAATCATTGCTCTTCTTGATTTATGTAGCTGACATTCCAGATAATGTTAAAGGAGACAAACTGTCTGGAGGCAAATAATAGAATTGCATTTAAGCCATAGATCAGATATGAACAACTGTTCACATCCTATATTAGGTGAAAACTATAGTAGATAACACTTTTCAAATTTAGTCATAAGCACAGGGAACTAATGGAAAATGTACAGTGGAGGGCAACAAAGATTTACCAAAATTAAAAGAGCCACGTATTAGTGAGAGGTTATAGGTAGGCCTTTGTCATGAAAAAGAAGAGTAACGGAATTTGACCCCAACCTTTAGATGTTAAACCTCTTTGATGATGTCAGGTCAGTAATGAATAATTCCTCAACAGATGGAAAGAGAAAAAACAAGCAATGGGATTGAGTAAAGAACTTGTTAGGAAAGAGTACTATATTTTTTTAGATGAGTAGTGGATGGATAGAATGGAATGAGTAAGGAAAATGAAGGCACATAAATACAGAAGTTCAAAATCATTTATGATGGGAGAGAAAGATCAAGAGATGGGGCCAAACTAGTGTAAAACTGTGCCATACGAATAAGTAATTACAAAAACTGCTTTAGACAGGTGAATTCGTATATTTGAGTTTTTAAGGCTAGTAATCCGGTTGTATTGGCCCATTAGCTGGAGTGGGACCCTTGACTGGTAGGCCCAGTGGAGAAGTAAATGATGGTGAAGTTTTTGTGGATATCGGAGAGAGCTTGCTTGTATGAGAAACTTTCCAAAGAGCGGTGTTTCCAGTTTTTCAGATTTTTTCATGTCACAGGATTGTAGGTTTTGCAACAGAGGAGTCAAGGGAACACTCAAGGTCAAGATCTATTCACAATGTAGGTGAGAAAATAAGAAAAATGAAGTCACGAAAATATTAATATTGTTGCTTAAGCAGTCTGTAAGACCCACTAGCTGCCTGGAGTGGTAACTAATGCCTGAGGAAATTTAGCAAAATTTCTGATTTTTTTAGTTTGCAGCACAATAGAATGAAAGTCAGTCATTCAGAAAAAGATCTCAAATGAAAAGAATGAACTTAACAAGGATGTGTGGAGCTGAAATAAGCCATGTTAAAGGATATTATGCCTTAGAAAGGGGAAAATGCTAATGATGATTATGGAACTCTTACCAGTCTGGCTCACTAAGGATCTTAACTTCCCCAGATAGCAAGAAAATCAACACAATAAGAAATTGGTAATACTAAAAGAAGGTGTATGCTTCTTACATTTTCCAAACAAATATAGCCAAATAGTGCTCTCACTTTTTTAATCACCCAGATATTATTTATGCATGTGCCACAATCAGTACCCCAAACCCAATTATTTTAACATGAGTTTCTTATTTGTTTATATTTTAATTTTTTAGTAAGTTTCATGGGCCATGAAGCTTGTGAGCCACACAAGGTTGTGTTAGTGTGTGCTGTCGACAAATGGAGTACCTCTTTTAAGCTCAATGTCCCTGCAGTCATCAGTCAGCAAAGATATTCATTGCTTTACCTCCTATTACCAGGACCTCACGTGTTTGCTATAAACATACATACTGACATCTAGGCAAAATGAATTTTTGTACCTTTAAATGTCTAAAACTTCATTTCTTTTAGTTTGATTTTGATTATAATTTGCATTAATTTTACATCCTGATGACTTTTCTATCTCTTCCTTATTTTTTGCAAAGATATAGTATGTTTGATTGCTTGTTTCCCTGCACCTTATATAAATATTTATATTGCAAATAGGAGGCATATCAAAAATGGTCTTGCATGCCTTAAAAAGATGCCTTGTAATAATAGGGAGAATTTTATGTAGATTAGGATATTGGTACTTATTTGATTAATTCTTTTCTTGGTTGAACTGGTTGTAGGTTAGGAGGAGATCTTCGCAGATTAATATTTAGATTCAGATTTTCAAGAAATACCAAACACTTATGGTCACCTTAACGAGGTGAGGTGGTTGAGGTTGTGCTGTTGTGATGCATCTTCTAGTGATACAACAAAACTCTAATCATTCGTCATAGTCCATATGGGTTGGGTGCCTTGCAGAACCTTGAGTATACTTACTGCCATGTTACTTCATAGTCCATCTGCTCTGAAGTCATTATGCACACTCCAGAAGGTGTAAATACCTTGGTTGTGTTGCACAACCTTCTTACCCACAAGCATAATTCACACAGTGACACACCACCTCACTGGAGAGTTGGTCAAACCAGTCACTAACCTCCACAACAACACATAACCTGAGGTACAGCAGCAACACCACCACCATATGATTCTGGCATTTCCACCATCCATTAGGAACTTTATGGGACTTCATCACCTGCTTCTTGCAGAAGTATTGCTGACCTTGGCGATGCCTTTTCCCTCTAGCAATACGATCACAGAACCCAACAACAGTTCCTTGCTGCAATACTTGCAGCTCAGCTATGAGACCTCTGTGATGCCTTCCTCCAGCAACACAGCCATATATCTCAGAAATGCTTTCTCTTACAACACGGCCACAGGACCTCATCAGCATTTTCATGCAGTGGATGCAACACAGCAATGAGACAGTAACACATTCTTCCTCCTGCCACACAACCATAGGAACTCGGCAATATTTTCTTGCATTACTTACAGAAAAACTATGAGACCTCAGCAACAACCTCTCCTTCCCCGAGCAAAACCATGAAACCTCCGCAGCACTCTTCCCTCCTGCAGCACATTCACGAGATTACAGTAATGCTCTTTTACCCACGTAGGATCATCACGGGACCTTAGGAATGCCGTCTTCCTTCTGCAGCAAAAACCACTTAACAACGCCTCCTCTCCTCCAGTACGTGCAGGACATCCACAGAACCTCAGCAACGCCTCCTCTCCTCTATTCCATGCAGCACACATATTAGACCTCAGCAACGTCTTTTCCCACCAGCAACAGTATTATGCCTAAGAGCTGCACTTTCTGTATTTATCAAAATGGCAGTTTGTTATCCATGTTTCTGTACCCCCTCTCAATCCTCACACTCCAAAAGAAATTAGACACACGCATCTGCAAAACTGTTAACCCATTTGAAATGACTTAGAAAACAGTCACATGTGGTATGCAGTAATGCTTATTGACAGCCTTCCCATTGCACTCCATGGCTGCATATCCACACGTCACTTTCGCAGATCTCGGTAACACCAACCCTGTTCCCCAGTATCTCACGGCTAACCCGCTAATGCAGCAGTCGATACCATCACCATCCACTTGAATGCCCATGGCTTGATCTACCACTATCCTCACACCCAATCCTGTTGGCAGAAAACAACCAGTCAATTGCAGCAGCTCCCTTAGCTCCACTTCCAGTGTTTGCCACGAGAAGTAAGGTAAAACAGGTGACATTAGCCATGCATTGTATATCTTTCTGTAGTACTCTTAAAATTATCACTAATGCTTTATGAAAGTGTTTAAATAATTTCTTTGGGTGCTATCTATAATATGACTTTGACTTCATTTGACCTCTTACCTTTTTGCATCATCATCATCATCACGACCTTAGCTACGCCTGTTCGCTTCCACAGCACAGCCAAGAAACCTCGTTGCTGCCTTCTCTCACGTACAGTACAGTACAGAATGGCACAGTCACAGATTCACGGCAACGCATTTTCCCTCCTGCAGCATAACCATGAAAATAGGCAAACTCTCATCTCTATTCCAGCAGCACCAGCGTCACGGGACTCTTTCCTCACTACTGATAATGACTTTCACCAGCAGTAGCAGCTCGCCCGTTAGACGCATTGGCCTGCGTTTACTGATTTAGCATTGCTGTGTTATCCGTGATTCTACAGAAAGGAAGAGGCGTTGCAGAAATCCTGTGGCGATGGTACAGAAGGGAAAAGGGGTTAGGAGGCATGGCATACTTGAGGCTGTGCTGCAGGAGGCAGTCGGTGTTGCTGTGGTCCTGTGGTTGTGCTGTAAGTGTGAGGCGTTGCCAAGGTCCCGTGGTATTGCTGCTGCAGGAGGGATAAAGGTATACTCAGGTAATGTGACAGAAGACATTTTCAGGTGCAGGTTTGTGTACTTTATTATTCCTGTAGCTGATGAACTGACATGAACTTCCAAGCAGCGGTGTACGGCAAGGAGACCTAGAACGAGTTCCTTCCCAGTGCAGTGTAAATCGTTTGTATGTGAGAGACCTGTCACTGAGGTGTGAACTGTGGTTGTGGGCAAGGAGGGACTTGTAGGGATCCTAAAGCTTTACAAACGAACCAGCTCATGCAAACCATCTGGAGGGTAGATCATGGCTGAAGGCCAGGTGGGCCGAGGAACATCGTAGGAAGTGAGTGCATCGAAAGATTGCGAGTCGGTCAGGGTCGTGAGGACTGTAAAACGCTGGTAAGGGTTTAGAGGCGAAGGTGTGAGAAGCATCATTACTATCCCTTAATGACTGAGACTATGATAGTCAGTGGGCCCATTAAAGGAATGAGGAGATCGACCTGTTTAACTAAAAACTTTGTTGATACTTGAGAAGTGGAAGAAAAAGTATTGTTAAAGGCTTCAGCCATGGAAAGAAATCCTCTTTATCAGAGCCAAGTCAATTAAAAAAGGATTTTGAATTAAGAACAGAAAACTTGGAAAATGAAATACTTGAGAAAATATTATTACGAAATGTGTTTTTAGGAAGATATTGGTAGGATTGAAAAAGGATGGAGTCTTAGTAATGAATGCAAGAGGGCAAAGAGATTCAGTTAGAACCAGATGTACTGAAATTAATGAAACAAACCTTTACGAGATGGCCAAGAAATTAGACCAAATGTATAATAGAATTAGTAATGTGATGCACTGACGCAGATCAGAGATGAAAGTTGGAGTGGATTATTACATTTGGTAAAGGAGAGGAAAATAGAATAAGAACCAGTAGGATGAATAAAAGAGGAAAATGTAGTCCTCGGAGTTACATAAACGTAAATATAAGATAGAATGAAAGGGGAGACCTGGAAAGGTTGCTTTCATAATGTGATCTAGTAGCCAAATGGTGATAAAAATTGTGCTTATCATGGAGAATACTGTTTGTTATATAAAGATCAAGGGAGAAACAAATGAAAGCAGGAAAAAAAAACGAGAAAGACGGCTGAAAACAAGTACCAGAGCTCAGGTCACCTATAGCACCATCACAATGAAACCAGGTCTGTTAGTGGCAGGGTAGGTCGAAAATGAAATATACTTATTGACGAGGCTTTTGGAGCACTCATGAAGGTGTCTGTGTCAATCAGTCTGGACCACAGGTCATGAAGTCTTGTGTGTACAGATGGTGCAGGGCAACTGAGTAGTATATAAAAGGTTTCAAACAGCCACAGGCCACTGGGTCCTTTCATGGCCGTTTGTGAATGTGGAAGGTACCAAAGATTAACAAATTAACTTGGTAACGTTGGAAGCCATACAGATGATTCAAAGCAGTAACCTGCAAATTGTCAATGTGACTAAGGAGACGCAAATAATTCGTGGACCTGAGGCGAAATATTTATCAAATCTATTCGTAAACCTCTATAGTAGTGCTTTCAACCACTCAAATTAGTATCTGCAAATCTAATATAGAAAAAGTACTTCGCCCCATTCGAGGAATTGAGGTACGATATAACGTTTGCTTACGAGTTTGTATCCATTAAAATGAGTGAAAGCGGACGAACCTTGTATTCGTAGGGACGGATACTTTATTGATACTTACTTTCATATTCCCACACAGCAACCTGGAAAAAAAATCAGAGAGAAGTATCAGGTAGTGGTGAAATTTGAGTATTTTGTACGGCAAAGGATTCAGAGATATGAGAGAGGAAACTACGCCCAGAGTATTTTGTACGGCAAAGGGTTTAGTGATATGAGAGAGGAAACTACTCCCAGAGGTTTTTCTGACCAAACGATTGCTTTAAGGACGCAAATTTGGAGTCAGAATGTTTACAGATTCTGGAAGTGTGATGCAAGAGCTTTCTTGTCAACAGCGACCGTCCGTGGCTATCATAACTAAAGAAAACGAAGGCCCTATAAGACTTCCCCCTCCTAACATATTGCCTTTTGACAACTAACACCCTTATAGTGGCCTCCCTGGATACCGAGTACCTTGCAACTTCAAAGCCGAACTGTACTGGATCTCGGAACACGTTACAGCTCAGGTACACACCATTCCAACCTCCACCTAAGAGCATTTTTTTCTTCCATTTTAGCAAAGTAAAAACGTTGTCTGAACGGATTGATTGGCGATGAAGCAAGGGCAGACGGGGCTCCCCAGTTCTTTTTTTTCAGCTGCTCATTTAGGAGCAAAATGCTTCGGACACCTGTTGCACCTGTCTAGTGACAGCTGCTCGAACGAAAGATTGGGAACGGCTCTGCACAAAGCCAACCACTTGATATCCATTCAGAGTGGAGGTTGGTCAGCAGAGGAACATCGTCCTGTACGTACAAGGTGACGACCCTCCTTCATGGATTAGGTACAATATGAAGATCATTTCCTAGAATGATATAGCTCTTTCTAAGGCCTAGAAGTCGCCACAAGAATTTGCGTAAAAAGAGAAACAATGAACGATTTTGGGAAAGTTTGGCATTGAAGCAGTAGACGCATAGAAGAACCCAACCAAAGAGGAGGTTACTACTCTACCATTAGGATGTTAGATACTTTGATAACAGAAACACGAGGAGACTAGGAAGAGAAATTTAGAAGTCGTAGATTTCAGGTGACACTCTGTCACTCACCGAATACACTGAAGGGGCTGAGACCCCATCAGCACTACGTTATCACTTTCATGCACATCATTCTGATAAACAAAGCACCACTAACGTTACTGGAGAAACGTGTGTTTTTGATACACTCGTTTTGTCGCTCCAAAGCCCTTCTCGCCTGCAGTCATGAGTCCACGAAGGGCTTGTGATGAGAGACTTGAACGACCTCACTCCTGTCGTTGTAACAAAAGCTTGCTAACCTGTGGCTATGACTCACACTCCAGATGGCACGAGTGACCTCGATATCTAGTGCAATCTTTGAGTCATTCTACAGCCCTTCCCCACAGCCGTATACCATAACCCAGCTTTGAATGACCCTCATGCAAATGAATGTTCTGTGTGCCTTTGTAAGATATATGTCACTGTCGTTTCATTAATTAGTCGATTGGCTGTGAATCTCATTGGCTCTGACGTCTCAAGCTAAGTGACCCTAACCAGACCTCCTCCCTCCTGCAGCAACAGCGCCATCATGGGATCCAAGCTACAACCTCCCCTTCAAGCAGCAGCATCACTTAGGTAACCTTGCATTGCGTCCTCCACTGGGTAAACTCAGCAACGCCTCCTTCGTGTTGCACATCCACACGACCTGGACAACGCCTCCTGCGGTATGACTTTGAAATCTCAGCAACGTTTTCTTCCTTTTGCAACGCAGTCATGGGAACTCGTTAACACCATCTCCATTGCAGCACAACTGCAACGCCTTCTTCCTGCAGTAAGACTTATTCGGGAATGACTTCTCCCTCTTGCAGCACGGCCTCTGAACCTCATTAACACCTGTCCCTTCTACAGCACAACCACGGGACTTGGATAACACTTTTTCTCCACTGCAGATCTCGGCAACGCCCCCTTCTGTAACGATTTGTATCTCCCGCAGCAGCACCACGGGACTCCTGCCTCGCCTCTCCTGCTCCTTTTTTAACAATAGCAACTTTCGTACCAGCCATTGTGCATATCTACACAGCTTTGTAGTGTTACCCGTATCTGAGAATCACTCTCCTCCCGTATCGAGTACACTTTAAGCAAGTAGTAAGGATGAGGTGACAAAGGAATCGTTAGGGACCAGCTGCTAAGGGAAGATGGAAAAAAATTGGAAAGAAGAGTACCCTCAGAGAAGTACGTGTACTTAACCGGAACAAAGAATTCCCCAGAGAAAGAATAGTTGCAAAGACTGAAATCTGTTCTTTTATGTTATAAGTTACGTTCATTGTGTCTGATAATATGTGATATGAAATTCACTCATACCAACTTGCATAATTTTGCAAACATGGTTTTGAAGGAAAGCAAACTAAGAAAACTATAAACAAAGATCTTTAGTATAAGTAGGTGCCGAAGTAATGTTTGTGTGCTTTTATTACTATTTAAATAAGAATCTTCTTAAAGTTTAAGAAAAGGTAAGCTAACAAATATATTTACAATACATTTTGATATTTCTATCATATGCTCATTCATAACATTTATCACAACGACGCCTTGTATCAACACGTACGGCATAAGAATTTCAATTTCAATTTTTTTTCCAGAAATTATCAGGTATTATTTCATTCGAATATGTTCTTGCTTTAGAGAAACGTCTTAGTAGGGTTGTTAGTATTAACATAATACCTACTAAACTGTAGAGATTATATATATTTTCGGTAGCTAGTCTGTAAATAGATGTCCTTCTTTTCCGGTCAGTAGTACAGCAGTACTACAGGATTTCTTTGGCGAATTTACCTTTAGCTAATGCTGATTAATTACTTTCCTCTCTTCAGGTGATAGGGTTCTGTCATAATATGTTGAGTCATCTTAAGAGACTTCCTGAAATGTACGGAAACCTACGATGAATGTTCAGAGGGATGAACTACTGTATATTTATGGGAAATCGCAAAAACTTATGAATTTATAGAGGATTATGCCCGGCTAAATACCTCTGTAAGGTCGTCACTGTATTTTGATATTGGACGAATGCGTTAGTATTTCAATCAGTCTGAGTAGATTTTATTTTGATTAGCGCAGTGTGATTTGGAGTATTAGAATTTAGTTATTGCTGTTTAATGTGATAGTGGTGCAGGTAATGAAAAATCATGTGTTTAATGTGATATTGATACAGGTAATGAAAAATCATGTGGTAAAGTCCTAGTTTAGGGGTACCACAGAATTAACTCATGGAGTGGGTAGAAGCATGTCGCTGAACTCAGTATGGTAGAAGTGATTCAGGATGTGAAACATGATTCCTTGAATTATTTTTTAGAATTGATGTGAGAAGGGAAGGGCTGTGATCATCAGGGAAAATTTGGGTTCATAGTTAATAGTCTTTGAAAACCTACCCCATCAACCAAGATTTACCCTATATGCCATGTCATTTAAAAATGTGTGAATGTCAGGGTGTGTCTTCTGATTTTGATATGCTGTTATGTGAGCACCTATTTGAAATTACTCACTTGTACTGTTCATGCAGGTTTCCCTTCTCTTGAACCACATACAACCAATACAGTACAGCAGAATGAAGATCAAGGCAGTGTTGTTTGCATGATTTAGCATTTTATTGAAAATATAGGTAAATCTCAACCCCTAGTTGAAGTTGGGTGTGATGGTCATAGGTTCTTTTGATTTTTACTCGTGTTGTACTTACTTTTGCCTCATGTTTTCATTAATCGTGATATCTATTCTCGCTCATTTATTTATTATTCATAAGATAGCGATGATGTCCCAAATCTTGTTGCTTCAGTCTGAATCACTTCTACTAAGTATGAAGAGTTCTTTGATATGCATTTCCTTAAAATCCATGAGTTAATTGTGAGGTAAAAGTAAAAACAGATAGAGCAAATGTTGAAACCATCGTAATGTATTCAATCATCATCTAGCTTTCCCTTCTGTTGCTGCCACTTTTCACCTTAGATTTCGATTCATATTTGAAATATTTATAGGGAATTTTCGTGTACCGTATTAGGTAACATACTGATATGTACCCTGCCACAGAATCCAGCTTTGCTCATAAATGATTCTAGGGCTTTGAAGATCAGGAGAATGAGATGTTGATTAATATAAAAGTAGCTGAAGCAGTTTTATAAATGAACAAAATCTCTTAAAACCTCCCTTATGCTTACCAAGTTTCAGTGTTATTCTTGCTATATATAGTTGCACTGAAGCCGATGGAAACCATTTTTTCCTCATGAATGTATCTACCATTCTCATAAATAGAGGCCATGTATTGGTAATATATTTGTAGAGTAGCATAATGAAAAAGGAATATATTGCCTACTAGTTGAATTTAGTTGAGCTTTCCATAATTTCTATTGATTCTACAAATACTTCGTTTACTTTTATTGTAGCTGAATATACATTTTCTTGATCTCGAGAACCTTCACCATCGTCACTATTTTTTATTGTAGGATAAAACATTCTCCTAATCATGCATTTCCTATCTAAATCAGCTTTGATACTTTTAGGGAATGCATTGATCCCAATTTCTTCCAGTTTCATATAGATATAAAGAGACATATCTAATCTGGTACTTTACCATGTTCTCACCATCTTCATTGATATACTAATGCAGTATCAAAATAATTGTTGAGATATGGCAAAAGTGGGCAAGGCTTGGTTGTATAGAATTGATATAGTATTAGAATAATCATAATACAATAGATTTATCTTGAACAGATGATACAGGTCTTGTTTATTAACCAATTATTATTTTAGTGATTTACATAGCTGTTGATTTAATTATAGAGGAACTTGCAAATACTATAGTGATATACTATCTGTCCCGATGTATGTCCATATTCTGTTCTGATTGACCAGTCAAATCTTAAAATGGTTGCAAGCTGGATGTATATCAGAATAGCATGTAGAATTTGTATAACCACAGCATTCTTTTATCACTCTCAATTTCTATCATGATTATGTCGTTTTTTATTAAGCAGCTTTATTATATGATTCCGTCATTTCATTGTAATTTTTATTTATGATTCTTTAGTTCATATTTTGTAATTTTAATTTTTATGTTATGCATGTTCTATCGTGATTATCTCATTTTTTTAATTGACTTTATTTTTTTAGGTCACTATGGTATAGTAAAGAAAAAGACTTTGGTTTATTTTTTTACCTTTTCAGCAGCTTCATCAGCACTTGCTGCTTCACCTGTGACTCGCTTGTTGTGCAAGCTATTTCTTCTTTTAAATCTATTGAACCAACCATGTCTTGCTGTGAAGTTCTCAATGTAATCCTCGCCTGCTTGCTCCTTCAAAGTCTCAAAAAGACTTCTAGCCTTTGCCTGAATTGTTAGTAAGCCTAGTGGTACATGTTTTTGAATTTGATCTTCCATCCATAGCATCAACAACTTTTTCATTTTATGGATGGGCCCTTGTTGTTGCTCTTTGTTATTATTGCATACTTGATGAACTTTTCACTGCTTCATGTTTTTTTTTCCCCCTTTGAAATTGTGGAGACCATCAAATGGGATAACTGCAGATCATGTGCAGTCACATTAACTTTTTTCTCCTTCGTGTTGGGTGATTACATTCATTTTCAATATCAAATTGAGCTTCTTCCTCGATTTCTTGCCAGATCTAGCAAAATGTGATGGGTTTTTCCTCTTGCTCGTCATCGTCTTCGGGGTTTGATACAAAATTGGTTGAATCCAACACGAAGGTCCGTTAGATTCACTTGAATAATGTGCACTTACTGAATGAGAACTGAGAGATGCTGTGATGTACACAATGCCAGGATATTGTCTGACATTCACTATTGCATGCATGCAGCCGTTAGCACTGGCAGATGTACATCCAAGCTTGATTTCATATTTATGTATATTTTTTAATATATTTTTTGTCGCATGTACAGATGGATGTAAGTCGCATAGGTCATAAGTAGGGAATAGATAATAGTTTGTGCTCCATGCCACAGTCAAGAACCTTTGCCCGTTCATGTAGAGGTCCCAGATGATCTACAGAACAGCAATGTTTACAACTTAGTTTACTTACATTCATTTGCATGCTCAAAAACTGTAGTTTATAAATGCATATCCAAATGGTGTGCCCAGTGGGATCTTGAAGTTGGATACCAGATTCTTGTTTCTGCTGAAGAATGAGCCATCCCTCTGTACTGGGCACATCTGCATTTAAGTCACAGGACACACCATGATCAACTCTGACTAGGAACATGTTTGACCACTGATGGGACTCCTGCACTGTTTTCTTCAGCAAGGGCACCATGTGACCTTGGCTTCCTCTCCCTCCAGCAGAATTGCTGTGGGGCCATTTCATCATCCCTCCCTCCTGCACCAGCACCAAGGGTCTTTAATATTGCCTTTCCCTCCTGCAACAACTTATCCCCACTTGCATTAACACCACAAGACCTGGCAACATCTCGTTTCCCTTGCAGCAGCATCACTGTACCATGGAAATGCATCAACCTTCCTGCAGCAGCACCATCAGCACCATGGGACCAAGGAGTGCTTCAACCTCCCTGGAACAGCACTAGGGTGCCTTTTGCTTAACTGTCCTGTCTCTCCCAGAAATAAGATTATGACCTCAGGACACAACTGCTGTCCTCCAGCATATAGCCTCGTTGTGGAAGATCTGTTCTCTTGTTACTTGTCCTTCCCATGGACCTGGGCAGTGCTTCATCTCTCTTGCAGCAGCACTACAGGACACCTATTTCACCTTGTTTACCTGCTTCTGCATTAGCAGTAGCTACTCTCCTCTAGTTTCATGTCTTTTCGCATGTTAATGTAGTTGCTATTGTCTTACCTATGCTTCCATACCTTGTGTCAGTCCGCACATTTCTGAAGAGTTTGTAGATATGCAACTTGTGACTAAATGGAAGAGTTTATTAGTGATATTTTATTTTTCAGGTAGTGATGGAAGTTAGTATTATGAATACATATCATGCAAATGAATAACATAATTACTGTACATAAAACTCCTCAAATTTGAATTAGCATTGGTAGGTTTTGTTGGCTGTGGCTTTATGTACAGTATATATGTAAAATGGTTTGTTTATGGTAAATGAAACATAATGAAGCAAGAAAATTTGAGATTGTAAGTGACTGCAGTTGCAATCTAGGGGAGTGAGTATGCTATCATAAAACATTAGTAAAACTGTAATTTAAGGCTGTTATATGAAAAACTTAGAAATGTTTTTCTGTCAAACATTACTGAATAACTCAGAAGTGGGTAGGGCTTTGAATTTAAGGGAAATTGTGGGGTTTAGGTATGTAGAACACTGAAAAAAAAAGATAAAACTGCTAGAACCAAGGAAAATATCATGTGATTTTACCATGGGGTGACATTTACATTAAGTATTATTTATAAATGTATATTGTTATGGTTATATAGTACGACACACATATGGTAAAGCTGTGTGCATTATAAGTAAGACAAACATGATTTCTTGTCTGAAAGTTCATGAAATTTTTATTTTAACCTAATTTTTTGTTACATTTCGTGCTGTGGACATTAATCTACTGTTATGGAGAAGGATGCTATGAATGTCGGTTTATAAGTATAATTTCCCATCACATGTTAGATTTTGTGTACATTGTGGTTTCTTTTAGCTGGCCATAGATGGCAGCCCAAACAAAGGATGAGTTATGGGAGCTGCCTAGAGTTCTCAGTAACCCATTAGTAAACTGGATGGGTATTTGTGCACCTTTTCTAGGGATTTGATCTATCTTTGGTACCAACCATTGCTTGCAGTACCCCTTGCCTCACCAACTCTTCCAGTGCTTTGGATTAGTCAGTCTGGTGAGTAATGTATTTTTCTTAAAGTAGGTACTTAACTCTTATTTCATAAGAAAATAAGTAATGGTTTTGATAGTTATTTTATGTTTATTTTGCTTTGTCGCTGTCTCCCGCGTTAGCGAGGTAGCGTAAGGAAACACATGAAAGAATGGTCCAACCCACCCACATACACATGTATATACATACACGTCCACACACGCATATATACATACCTATACATCTCAACGTAT
>JAUTXX010151493.1:0-15700 GCA_032273605.1 Panulirus laevicauda | reverse complement strand
CACACACACACACACACACACACACACACACACACACACACACATATATACATATGTGTTTGTGTGTGTGTGTGTGGTTTTGGTGCATTACACACGACTGCTAGAGAATGGACGCGAGCGTATGCTGCCTTTCTTCGTCTGTTCCCGGCGCTACCCTGCTAACTCGAGAAACAGCGATCATGTACCTGTGGAGTGTGGTGGCGTTACAGTGCATTGGATTATAGTGAGCTGTACTGCCTTAAGCGGCTTCTAAGTGAGCTTTGGCACCATTAAGTAGTTCGTAGTGAGTACTTTACAGAGGGACCCTTACCACCACACATGCTTCTATAGCGCAATACGTAGCTTATAACGAACGACACAGTTTCGTAATACACCACATAAATCTTCTTCTTTTTTCCAGGTAGAATAAAGATGATCCTATACAGAATTCGCATCGTAAAAATAATCATAACAATTTTTGTTCTGAGCTTCTCATAAGACATGTGAACACGCACGACGCTCAAAACCATGTAAGATTGCTCCTTAAAGTATATCTATATATAACCTGGTCACGCTCTCTCATTCAGAGGTGATTACGTCAGAGAATAACACACACACACACACACACACACACACACACACACACACACACACACACAGGACTGCGGACTCAGATTTAAACAGCAATAAAACGCAGAGTCTGATTTTCCTATGCCTTCTGCTTCGGCTGCGTTTCAGAGAACTGTTGTTTTAAGGTATCGAAACCCTTTTAAATTACCTGAGGCTTCGTCGAACTTGATAGCTATAGATATTCTAGATACTCTATTTTACGCTCTTTGTCCCAGGCTTGACAGGTGAAGGTGTTTTCAAAGGAGAAATAGTGTTCAGTTGAGGTCATTCAGTTATGGTTGTTTATTCATAACTTAGTTACGAAAAGTATGTCTTAGACACCTATTGTTTCTATGTCGTCTTCGAAACCACAGGACAGTAGTTCGAGGCCCTACTGAGAAAGGAAACACCATGACAAATTATTGGATTTCTGTGCAAAGCTTACACTTAAATTCTACGAAGTGATTAACTTTGCACTGTGAGAACACTCTTAGTTTGGTTAGGTTAGGTCAGAGGTTTGCCCAGGTTAGGCAAGGCTAAGTTAGGGTTACCTAGTGTAAGTTATGTTAAGTAAGCCAAAAAGAAATGTAAGTGAAATTAGACTATCGTACCGTGATCTACTAATTACTGTTCGCCGGTTCTGTTATTGTTCTCACACTGTTAACCTCTTTCTAAAGCATCAACTTTTTCTCCCTGAATTTCGCTGATACTAGCAAACACCCAACTGGCTTTTGCCCTCTTTTTCAACCCCTGCACCTTCCTTTTGATCTCCTGCCGCTGTCTCTGTTAGGTCTCCCAATCAGTCGCACTCCTTCCCTGTAAGTACCGCCCATATGCCTCTCCTCTTACACTAGCAACTTTACTTCGTCATCCCACCACTCGCTTCCTCTTCTCACCAACCATCCCTCCCACCTTGGCATGTTACGCACTTCTCTCGCACATGTCAACACTGCTCACTTAAATACCTTCAATTCGTTTACTCTCACCTTTTGCCATTCTACGCTCAATCTCTCCAGGTATTTCCTCTCCCAAGTCTCGTTTTCCAAGCTCACTTACTCTCACCACTCTCTTCTCCCTAATAAAATTTTCTCTTTTCCGAAAACCTCTACAACTTTTAACTCTCGCCTACACAAGGTAATGGTCAGACATCCCACCAGCTGTCCATCTCAGCACATTCAAATCCAAGAGTCTCTCTTTCACACCCCTGTCAATTAGCATGTAATCAAATAATGCCCACTGACCATCTTTCTTTATTCACCTACTTATATCTATGTATTTTCCTCTTTTCAAATCAGGTATTCCCAATCATCAGCCTTTTTCAGCATACAACTCCACAAGCCATTCATCATTTCTACTCACCTCAATAGATACCCAATGCCTCCCAATTATACCCTCAGCTATCCCATGACTCACTTTCGCATTCGAATCACCCATCACCAATACCTGGTCTTTTGCATCAAAACTACTGACATACTTACTCAGAACAATCGCCCCTTAGCATCATTCTTCTCGCAGCCAGGTGCATAAGCACTAATAATCACTCATCTAGTAATAGACTTTCATTTCTACCCACACCAATCTGGAGCCCACTTCCTTACATCCTTGAACACAGTTCCACAACTGCTGCTTCAGCAGCCGTGCTACCCCTTCCTTAGCTTTTCTCCTCTTACTTACCTCTGACTTTACTCCTTCGACATTCTAAAGTCATTCATCCTCCTTGGTTAGAATTGTTAATATGCCACCATATTTGACTTTGGAGGTAGTCAGTGTTGTATTTTAATTTTATGTATACTTTTATCATGTTGCTGAGGACACATCTACATTTCAGTACCAAATAATAATGTTTCTAAATTCAAAAATGCAATAAATTTACTGCTGTGGGTGCTTACCTTTTCACTGTTTCATCATACTCCTGAAGTAATGCTAACCATACATGGATGTGGCGGCCTGCAGATCCTAAAGTGCTACATTTCTCGGAAATTTCATTTCACGCTATCTTCATGAAGGTCTACATCTAACCTTAGGTATGCGGATATGCCTTGTACCTGAGGAGCTTCAAAATTCATATTTCTATTGCATGAAAATATATGCGAAACTGATACAAGAATGGACGAATTAATTAAAACTCCAGAGGAAGTAAAATTTAATGTTTTAAGAGGATTCTTTTTTTTAAGTTTTCTATGCACGCTCAAAAGCTTTCATAAATACTAAGTCCGAGGGGTGAGAGAAAAGGAAGGAATAGCTTTAACATAGCTACTGAACAGCTAGAAAACTTGCTTTTATAAAAAAAAGGCACATCATAATTGTAAAGAAAATATACAAATATACTATTCATGAGAAAAGGGATGATATACAGAAAAAAATTGAAAGGAAGAAGTAAAAATGAGCTGGATAGGAACATGGTACATGTTAAGTGAGGATTTCAGGACATATATGGTAGCTTGTAATTATGAAAGTAAGGCAGCAGCCTCTTCGGCATTCCTGAATTGGGATGGTGGCATACCCCTAGGTAGCTGCTGGATATAACTTATCTCCTCTATTTTGCATTTTCTCCAATTTGTCATCATCAAAACTTGAAGAAAATTCTAAAACCATAAATCAAAATGAAAATGCTTTGCCCTTCTTTAAATATACAATGGAAATTATGCATCTAAATTATATATATATATATATACGTTAAGGAAATGAGTTTTATATTGGAATGAATTAATTTGCCAAATTATTTTGTTAAAACTGCATTTTGTAAATATTACTTTTGTATGTATAACTGGAGAAACCTCCTAGGAAATTAGTATCAATTCTCTCTTTCATGCAGTTGGTTGCTGTGTTATATGCATCAGATGAACCCACTCTTTGGACCGCAACTCCACAACACAACAGTCCTAGCCATCCAGTACTTGTGGGTATGTACAATTATTTTCTCTGAAACAAGAGGCTGGCACAATCGTATAGTCCTCTCTGTTTGTCACTTTCAACTATATATCATTGCAATGATGAAAGAAGAGACTTGTATGTAAAACGTCATTGGTAACAGGTTGTGCAGTGTGGTTATTCACAATACTGTGAATAATTAATGTAATGCGTTAGTTGCATCTTCATGGATACGATACACAAAATGATATTCCATCTTTGAAAGTTGGGAATTGGCAACTTTACCAAAGCTTTTCAAGATATTTTGCATTGTTTATTCCAAGAGTAATAAATTCCATAATTTTTTTTAGTTACTCCTGTCTGTTGTTTGTAAGGAGCATTTGCAGTTTGTATATAAAAGTATGTGGTAGTGTAGCATAAGCTCTTATTTAATTGCTGTGGAGGGGTCTATGGGGCCTGAACATGGATAAGCTGTGGTTTTGGTGCATTACACGACAGTTAGAGACTGAACAAATGTGGCCTATTTTGTCTGTTTTCCTGGCGCTACCTTGCTGAAGCAGGGGGTAGTGATGCTATTTCCAGTGGGACGGGGTAGTACTAGGAATGGATGAAGGCTAGCAAGTATGAATATGTACATGTGTATATGTTATGTATACATGCATGTATGGTTTTTTATGTGTATATGAGTGGATGGGCCATTCTTCGTCTGTTTCCCAATGCTACCTCGCTGACACAGGGAACGGCAGTCAGGTATTATAAATAAATATATATAAAAATCGCTCCAAGAAAAACGTTAGTCCAAAATTTTCTGTTTTCTGAAGGTGGACTAATTTTTTAAACAAGAAAGGAGATGCCGTGAAGATGGGAGCATTGTCCCCATGGGAGAATCGCATGTATAGGTGTAACCTTTTAACAAATATCTTTATCTCTTTATTGCAATGCATCATTTTCAATTTGTCTTTCATTGCCCAGATGTGATTTCTTGATCCTATACAGGATAACCTTATGTAAAAATTTCAACAGTTCTTTGATATACCTATGCTGTATGACTCGAGATGTTGGTTACCTATTCTTGCTCCTTTCCATCAAATGCATGAAGTCCTTGATCTGATTTGGAATATTAACACTCCCATGGAACTTTCAACCTCACGTTTTTGCTTGGTATTTACTTTAAAGTTTAGTAACTTTGTTAATCACCCACCAAGGAGAATGACTGTGACAGGGTGATGTGATGGTGTGTGTGTGTGTGTGTATTGGAGATACTAAACTTTTGAAATGCTGTGTTGCTCCTGGGTTAATTTATCTGGAAATGCAGTCGAGCTCACTTTTTGGTGGATCTTACTGTTAGTGTTGGGAGTGATCACCTTCCCTTGCATTGAAGTATGTTGTACATTTACATGACATTGTAGAAGGTAACATCTTAATTTACATCTTTTTTCTTCTTTTTATAAAACAGGATGGAAGTCTGACATTGGATAATTTAACCACAGAAAACCCATCATCAGTTTCAAGCACTTCTGCCACGGATGATTCATTCAGCACAACTGAGACAGCATTTTAGTGCATCTTTAGAAGCACACACAGTATCCAGTACTTGAGTATTTTTTCTTCAGAGAACCTTGATTACATGATTTTTCAAAATATATTGTACCTATGTAAGTAGTGTTAAATTCTTATAAACAAGGTAAACATTCAGATGACAAAACATAGCATGTCTTTTTTTTCTTTTTTTTTTAAATCGAACTTCATCTAAAATAGAAATATGTACATATTCTGCATCATAACCAGTACACTTAAGAATACATACAGTTGATTCATTGTTTATGACCACTTGTTTTTAGATTCATGACTTGCTCATGATACATACTTAATTCTAAAATTGGAGGTGGCTTTGTCAAAAGTCCAACATTTAAAGTAAATATTTAATCAGTCATTGTATTCAGCTTTTTCATATTATTATTCTTTCATCTGTTTCCTTGTGCTACCTCGCTGATGCGGGAGACAGCGACAAAGTATAATATAATATAACATAAATATATTATTATTACTGTAATGTAACCCTAAGATCTCTTTTATGGGATTCCTGTGGCTCAAAGGGTTGCTTTCCATGCAGGAGCATGGTAGAGTAGGCTACTTTGGAGTGACATTATCTTCAATGAGGCTCTACTCCATACTATCCATTGGTTCTTCTCCCTTAATGAAAGAGGCTTCTTGCTTCTGAGGTTATCACTTGCAGGAGGGAAGACAAAGTTGCCAGTAAAAGAGAAAAGAGGTGTGTAGGAGCAGTTGTTGCAAGAAGTGTGAGTAATTAGGAAATCTAGAAGAGGAAGCAGCAGATTAGAATGAAGGTGTATGGGCTGAAAATAATAAGGGCAAAAGAGACTTGACGTGATCAAGCATAAGCAAACTTCAGGGAGAATAAGAAAGGTGCCTTGAAGGATTGTTGAATGTGTTTGATGTCACAATAGGGTGTTTAGGTTGGACTGGTAAGCGAAAAGACAAAGTCATAGCAAATGGTTTGAAAAATGAGAAGAGGTGGTGAAAGCTTTGCTCACAATGAAATGTGGCAAGGCAGCTGGAGTGGATGGTACTGAAATTGATTTCTAAAGAAAGAGGGTGACTGTTGTTTATAAATAATATGTATGGATCATGGTGAGGTGCTTCAGAAATGGCAGGATGTATGTATAGTGCCACTATAAGACAAGGGAGACAAAAGTGAATGTTCAAATTACAGTGGAATAAGTTTGTTAAGTGTACCCGTAAAGGTATATGGAAGAGTGGGATATATGAATCTAAAGAAAGAATATGATAGGGTTGAGGTAGAGGGGCTTTGCAAGTTGAGTCAGTTGTTGTTTGCTAAGGACACTGCTGTTGCCAGATTCGAGTGAGAAACAAAAGAAGCTGGTGTCTAAACATGGGATAATGAGCTAGAGTAAATGTGAGTAAAAGTGGGGTTATTAGGTTTGGCAGTGCAAAGAAACAGGGTGTGAGTTTGAATAAAGGAAGTGACGTGTTACAGATATCTGGGAAAGGGTATAGCAACAAATAGAATCATGGAAGTTGAAGTTAGTCATAGGGTAGTGGGTGAGGTAGGGAAGGTCCTGGGAGCATTGTAGAACATTTGGGAAGAGAGGTCAGTATCTGGGAGGGTGAAGATGGGCATGTTGAAAGGTACAGTAGTCCCAGCAGTGTTGTATGGATGCAAAGCAGGGGCTATAAATGACAATGTGGGTGAATGTGTTGGAAATGAAATGTTCAAGGACAGTATGTGGTGTGAGGAGAGTTGCTAGGGTAAGAGAGAGACATGAAAATATGAAGAGTTTAGTTGAGAGAGCTGATAAGAGTACTGAAATGGTTTTATTTAATTCAGTTTGGTTAGGTAAAGCTCTAAATACATGGACAGTGTTAAAAAATTGTTCCAGTGAACTTGAATGCCCTGCTCTATTAGTTTGTAGGGTCCACTGTATACAAGAGGTTTTGAATAAGGGCACAAATGTATTTGTAATATGCTCAAGGAATGCATTCATCAACCCTTGTTTCTTGTTCATTTATGTTGGTACAAGTTGGTACCTTTGTATATAAGGACATTCCATTAGCATTTGCTTAATATTTTTCATTAGCAACAGTGAGGGTTTTTTACCGTAAATGGGAATTGGTATGCTTTGAATAAAGAGATTATAAATGAAATGTTTTTTCTTACATCCTTTGATGATAACAATGGTGTAACATGTGAATACAGAAAAATGATTCTCATCTCTACAATTTCAAGGTTTCAGCTGATGGCACCTCACACTACCCAAACACAATGTTTTCCCTGTGAACGGCCTCTACACACCTCTCGCTCTGCCTTCACACCGACTCCCCACACCTTAGCCCTATTTCCTCTTTAGCTATTTCCCATTTTTCCATGACACCTCTGCCTCATGCTCCCCTAACTGTTGTCCTCCATAGAAACCTCTTCATGTCTGTTTTTTCTCTGGCTTCCCATCATCCAAATGGCATCCATAGCTTTTCTACCTACGTATCTTTCTGACGCCTGATCCCTTTGAGAACTCCATTGCTGTTTTTTAGCCTTTTAGTACCTTACCTTTCAGAGGCTACTGACAGAGGACAACTCTAGGACAGTTTCCAGAGGCTCCTACCCGATGTTCCTGCCAACTACTATTACCAAATGCTTCCACCTAAATGTTCTTTCCTGCTACTTCTACTTAATGCCTCTATCTGATGTCCCTACTTACTATATATTGCTTCTACCACTTTGCCAAGAGGCACAGCAAGTGCATAGCAATCACTGCAGGAAGATCTAGTTGCGAAGAATGAGTTGCATGAGTTAAATGTTGTCTAGTGTTACGTATGACAAGGAGAGATTGTATTTTGTGGAAAGAATGCCAGCAGTCCAATGTTGGTGGGGTAGAAAGAATAGACAGCTACCTAGGTCAGTAAAATGCAACTTGATAACCACTAAAGTGCTGACTTGCTGCACCTATCTATGGTTCCCCCTTTTCTGCCTCTCCACCCCGTTGGTTAGTTTTCTGTTTACCATGTCACCCACAGCTTATTCCCACTCCAAGCTTTTTCCAACAATTCATTTCTTGCTACTACTATAATTCCCTAATTGTAGCCCTATTTTCTCTCCAGCGGGTGTTGTCTACCTATAGCCTTCTCCCAAGCCACACTGCATACCCTACCTTTTCACTTTTCTTGGCCCTTCATAATTTTTTTCTTTCCTCCAGCTAATTCTCAACTTGTAGCTCTCATCATACTCTTATCTTTACTTAGGTTTTCAGTCCCTAAACGAAATCATATTTTATCAAAAAGTAGCCAGAAAACAATAGAATGTGTAATTTGATTAATTAATTATATGACCCCAAGACCCCTGTTACATGGCTCTGGTGGGGCTTCACAACTGTGCTAAAATCAATAGCAGGGAAATGATGACACTCCTTTGGAGTGACAAGTGAGCGAGCACTCCTTTTTGTTCTCTGGCAGTTATACAACCCTGTCAGGTGACTTTCCACTTGCAGTATAACCACATGAAGGTGGAGTTCAGCATCACCAGGACCCTCCCCTCTCTGTATTTTCAATTTCTTAACGTATGAGTTTAGCAGAGGTGTAAAAGGATGGAGTTGAAAGTAAATGTGAAGAAAAATAAGGATTAACAATGCAAAGAGACAGGATAGCTGTAATGTAAGTTTCAATGAAGAAAACTTGGAAGTGAAGTGTTTTATGTATACCTGGGAGTTGACATGGCAGCTGAGGTGAATAATAGGGTGGATGAAGGGGCAAAAGTCCTTGGAACATTGAATAATGTGGAAGGAAATGTCACCACCCGGGAGGGTGAAGACTGATATGAATGAAGTCATACTGAGAGTACTGTATGGATGTGAGGCATGTGCCATAAATAAGAATGTACAGAAAAGAGTGAATATGTTGCAAACGAAAAGGAAAGTTAATTGAGTATGAAATGTTAAGGTATGAGAGAGATGTGGCGATAAGAAGAAAAGTGTGGCTTAGAGCTGAAGTGGAGGGAGGAAGGGTAAGGGTTAGACAAAGTAATGGGAAGGTGAAGTGAAGGAATCTTTTGAGTACTGGGGTCTGAGTATTCAGGAGGGTGAGAGTCGTGCACAAGATGGAAGGAGCATACTCTGTGGGCTGAAACAGGACACAGAGCAACCAAGGTACACCGTACAGTCTGTAGGTCTTGGTCACGTATGGTAGGCGTACTATCAGTTCATTCTACATGATAGCTAAAGAGTGTAAGTATGCAAACGGGGCTGTTATTCAACTTTCTGACATTCTCTCACTTAGGCAGGAGAAGCAACTGTGTATATATATTTAAAAAAAAATAAAATCCTGCGTTTAGTTATCAGAATCTAACCGAAATGCTCAAAAACACTTTCTAACCATAAACCTAAAGTTAACTATAAAGGCATCAAACTAAAATAACACTAGCACTCACTACTTTTAAAGGTTACTAGCATCCAGAAAACCACAGTACTTTTCATGCTGAATTCGAATAAGTTTTTAGAATTTTTCTATCAGGTATGGTTTTTAAGTGACAGAGCAATTACATTTTACAATAAGTGTATATTACTCATTCATAAATAAGGCTGGCATTACACTTAAAAACTTACCTCTAAGAAGTAGAAGTGTATGTATTTTGGCTATATTTGGCCTCAAGAACATCCCTCCTTAATGTCCAGCAGTAATCTACCAACAAAGAGGGGCTCCACTTTCCTTGGTAACGCTTTTCCATGTCCAAAATATCCTGGTGAAATCTTTCGCCGTGCTCATCAATGACTGCCCTAACATTTTCCGGGAAAAAGTCTGAGTGAGAGTACAGAAAGTGAATTTTTAGACTCATATTGCACCCTAGAGCTTTATATGAAGTCAATAGATCTTTTACATCACAGTAATATTCCAATTTGTGATTCCCACCATAATCTTTGCAAACTCTCTTAAATGATAACCATGCAGTTTTTTAACTTCATTTAGCACTTCATAGAACTTTTCATCTTGAAGCAGTTCCCTGATCTGTGACAGTCCTACAGAAATACCCTCCTTGATTTTTACACCTCTGATTCTGTGAATTTATTCCTCAATTATGTGAATCCATGTCCAGTTTTATCCATACCTCTGATGAAGTTCTTCAACCCGAGCTTAATGTGCAAAGGAGGTAGATAATTTTCTCTGGATCAACAAGAGGAGGATTGACGACATTCTTCTTCCATGGAGTCAGTGATGTTCATTTTGGCCACACTTTCTTTAGAAACCAAGTTGCATTCCAAGTAAAAGTGCTACAACCTTTAGGTCACCACGTACATTCTACTTAAAGTCCCCATACTTAATCTTTTCCAAAAGAAGCTTCATGTTATCATACGATTCCTTCAAGTTAGAGCCAGAGGAACGGAGGGGAACTTACTGCTATTGTGGAGTAGAACCGCTTTCAAGCTTACTTTTGATGAGTCCATAAACATGCGCCACTCATCCATGTTATATTCAAGGCCAAGTGCCTCCATAACAGAACAAACATTATTGCAAAACACCAGACCATTTTCAAGGGAGAAAAATTCTTTGAAAATGACATGGTGATTACGATAAAAACAAACTTTAGTTTCATTCTGGAGAAAATTGCAGCCCTTTAACCTGAAACCAAAAGTTTGGCTTGATTTTTAGACAAATTTAAATTGTGGACGAGATCATTAAGATCTTGATTCAGCAAATGAGGTTCACTTGAAGAATGGCTTGCTTCAAATGTTGGATCCATATTGTCCTCCGCTTGGTCTACTTTCTCATCACCAGACTCATCGTCACTCAGTGTCTTGGAGGTTCTGGCACATGTAATTCCTAACTATGAGGTACTGGTCTCATAGTAGATGGTAATTTAGGATATTCAAAAGTATGCTTGGATTTTCATGTTATACCATTTACATTTGTCAGGCAAAGTAGCAATCTAAAGCATGATTTTTGGGTTCTCTCCAAACCACAGGAATGGCAAAAGGCATACGGTATGAACCTTTACCTAAGCTGTGAAAAGCCTGACACAAATTTTATCCTGGTCACCCACTTTACAAGCAAAGTAATGCTTGTAACATTTTTTAAGGAGAGATGTGAAAACGTTTTTGCGATATGAATGCCAATTCACCGCAGCTGTAGTAGAAAGAATTCAGACTATTTGCATAATCTCTTGGCTTTATAATGGTGGATGGGGTATCAGCACAACATTTGAATACACAAAAACATACTCTGTCAACAGAGTGGAAAAGACACTGTTAACACATTGAGTTTCAGTCTCCATTTGACAGAGAACTGCTACCCAGTAATGGGCACTGTTTGAATGTCCCACCATTTCCAGTTGTGTTTCTGCAGGTCTCTGGTGACTCATTTATCTAGGCTTGAGCTTCCCAAAAGAAGCTATTGCACTTCACAAACAATGAAAATAGAGGGGTTTGTTAAACTTTTTGTATCAAAAGCTATGTGGAGCATTGGTACATATATACTGTACATAATGATAAGTGAGTATGCTACAACTAAAAACCTATGGGTGATACAAAAATTCTAAAAACATATTTGGATTCAGTGTACAAAAATACATAAGAAGCATATAATTTTCCATGGGGAAAAAATCTTTGTTAACCAGTGTAATCAGTAGAACATTATTTACAAAGATGAATTTATATTAAAAAGGTTTATCACAAATTAAGCCCTCTACTGGAAAAATACAAACAATGATAAGTAAACTTTATAAGTTTAATGATTATTACAAGATATAAAAACTATTTTCAAAATAGAGTTTTGATAAAACCAACTGAAGTGGTGTCTTTTTACATTATTTACAAGTTGAAAAATCTAAAATAAAAATAAAAATTTCTCATGTTACCTATTTATGTACAATATGTAATTACAAGTTGAAAAATCTAAAATAAAAATAAAAATTTCTCATGTTACATATTTATGTACAATATGTATCTGTAGACTATCTATAGATTTAATTTTTTTTTACGGATAATTTTTTTTCTTAATTTGTTTCTTGTTGTGAACCTTGTCAGTTTTAAAGAGCATTTTCTAACTTGTTCTTGAGACAGCTCATTCTGTGAAGATTCATACCTTTCAGGAACATTTCTCTTCATCTTTTTATCTGTTTTTTCATTTCTGTCAGGCTCTTCCTCACATTTCTGTTTTTCCTTCGAGACATTTACAGTGTTTATCACACTATTACTTGATGATACGCATCCATCTAGAATAACAGCTTTAAGGCTTTTACCTTTGAAATTTGTCAATTGAGAGAGTGGTCTCTCCTGTACATCTGGTTCAGGAGTAACATCTAGCTGAGTTATGGATTTATCATTTGGGTTTAATATTATTTCACTATGACTTGATGGGCCTTCATTCAAAGTTTCCATGCCTTCATATGAATCTACCACACTTTCTACATTTCTAGTGATTCTTTCATTTTGATCTTCATGTCCTCCACTGTTTGCTTCATGCGTTCCATGATTAATGTGGTTTATATCATCCTTGGATTCACCACATTTAGTCTGTGAATTCTCTCCCTCCTTAGTTATCTCAAGTCCAGCTATAGTGCTGTCTTCATCCTCCTCTTCTGATGTGCTGCTGTTTACTTCCTGATCAGACTTACAGGAAGTTTCCTCTTTTGATTTTTTCCTTCTCTGTTCGACATTCATACCAACAATGTTTCGTTTTCTTTTAGTGGTTTTCGACTGGCTATTCGTTCTACCAAATTCATCTCTATCAAAGGGTGCTTGTGGTGTAAGTTTTGCCATTTCATCTTGATTAAATAACTTTCTCTTAAAGTTCACTTTTGACAACACTGTAAGATGGCTCTCTTCTGCTCTTTTTGTTCTGTTATCCATTTCTATCTGAACATCACAGTTGTCCTTTTTCTTTGGTATATAGCCACTAGTGGATGGCTGAACTCCACTATCATCTGCATGCCCGAAGGCTTCTGGATACCTTTTGGACTCTTTGGTACCCTTTCTAATTTCAGGAATTTTCTCATCCAGCCTTTTACTTTTGCAATATGTTTCCAATTTCCTTTGACCTTTATTAAATGAAACTCTTTTTCTATTAGCAAATTTGGCACTTAATTGCTCTCTTTGAGAGTCAGATGTTTCTACCTCATCATCTGTGCTGCTATTTGTTTCCTGGTCTCTTTTATACCACAAGCTTTTAGAAGGCTTTGAATGATACTTTCTATATCGTTCTGGCGGTTTTCTAAAGGATATTTTTCTTCTACTCTTGCCATTTCTTCTAACTGGTATGCCTGAAAAGAAAAAAAAGTTGAATTCAGCATCTACTTGTATCTTTTGCTTACACGCAGTGAAGGAGGTGGGTTGTCTCTTGTCCCCCATCGAAGTATACATTAACAATTACATCATACATGTCTTACCTCTTTCATACTATTCGCCATTTCCCACGATAGCGTTAAGAACAGAGGACTGGGCCTTTGAGGGAACATCCTCACCTGGCCCCCTTCTCTGTTCCCTCTTTTGGAAAAAAAAAAAAAAAACCTTTTACCTGCTCACTAAGTCCAGTGTTATTTCTGATATGGAACAGTCCGTAAAAATCTTTTAAACTACCTCATGCATCATAAACTTTTAAGTGTATTACCCTTTCCCGTCCACTCTACCATATACCTTTTCCACTTCAGTAAATATTTAGTTCATCTATCATTACTATCTATTACTAATGAATCCGTTACAGATTTTCAAGGGGTGGATCAGATAGGGACAACCCCTAGATCACTTTCACAGATCCTCACCCTGTATCCATTTTGGAACATGGACTTCACTTACATAAGCATTTCACATTTTTTCACTTTGCCCACTAAATTTGTTCAAGTAAGCATCTCCATTCACACAACCTCCATACCCAAATTTTCTCCGTGACAATCCCTAAACATACCTAAAACACTCTCATTAAAAATATCTTTATCCCTAATCAATATCTTCCTTTGTGTAGAATGGCAGAAGGTAAAATCATATGAAATGAAGGGAATGGGTATGGAGTGGGAGCTATTTGGAAGGTGTTCTGACATGTAAGAGAAGTGCGTACTATGCAGAAGGTGGGCAGGTGATTAGGGCTGATAAGTGGTGGAATGGCAAAATTAAGTTGTTAGTGAAAGAGAAATGAAAGGTGTATGAGCATTACTTAAAGGGAAGGAGTGTTGGTGATTGTGAGAGAGTGGCTGGAGATCAAGATGAAGGTTGCAGGGGTTGAAAAAAATGGGCGGCTGAGAACTGGGGTGCACAAGTTTCAGCAAACTTCAGGGAGTACAAGAAAATGTTTGGAAGGTTAAGATAATGAGAAATACAAAACAAATGAGACAATCAGCTAAGGAGGCAAATGTGATTTTGGTAACCGACAGAGATAAGGTGAAGAGGAGATGGAAAGAGTACTATGAGAGACTGTTGAATGTGTTTCATGATACAGAGGCAGATGTAGGGCACTTAGATTGGGAAGTATATAAAGTGAGTCTTGGCAAGTGGTTTGGTGAAAAGGGGTGGCTGCAATGGAAAGAATTGTAGTTAAATCACTTTAAGAGGGTGACTGTGTTGCTGACTGGTTAGTTAGGATTTTCAATATATGTATGGATCAGGATAAAGGTAAGTGCTTGAATTACAAAGGTATAAGCTTGTTGAATGTAATTGGTACTTTTCATGAGAGAATGGTGACAGAGGATGATGGCGTGCACAGAGAATCAGACAGGGAGAAATAAACTAGTGTCAGCAGTGGTAGAGGATGTGTGGATTAGGTGTTTGCCTTGAAGGAAGTGTCAAGAAATACTTAGACAAACAAAGGATTTGTATCTAGCATTTATAAATCTGGAGAAGGTATATGATAAGGTTGCTAGACATGCTTTGTGGAAAGTGTTACAAATAGCTGGTGTGAGGGGAAAGCTACTAGAAGCACTGAGGTCTTTTAAGAGAGTAAGGTGGGAGTGAGGGTGAGTGGCTTCGTGTGAAGGTGGGTTTGCAGTAAGGATGTTTGATGTCACCATGACTGTTCAGTCTGTTTAAGGATTGGGTAGTGAGGGAAGTAAATGTAAAAAATTTGGGAAGAGATGTAGGTTTCCAGTCTGGCAGGGGTGGGAGTGCTTCTAAGGTAATAAGTCACTGGTATATTTGAGTACGAACCTGCAGAAATTGATTTTTGAATTTTGGGATAGTAAGAAAGGAAAAACTTGAGAGTAAATGTAAATAAAAGTAATAATGTTACGTTTAGTGGCTGGTTAGTTAGGGTGTAACCTGAAAAAAAGAACACTTGGAGGAAGTGAAATGTCTTAGATACCCGTGAAAGGTAAAGGCAGTGAATGGAACCATGAGCACTGAAGTGAATCAAAGGGAGGGTGAAGAGGCGAAGGTCCTGGGAAAACTGAGGAATGGGTAATAAAAGGGTCTACGTGAGTGGATGAAATTGGACATGTTTAAGGGCAAAAACGTCAGAACAGTGTTGAGTGGATGTGAGGCATAATAATGTATGGAAGATGGTGAATGACTTGGAAATTCAATGTTTGTGGAATATATGTGGTGTGAGTGGGGTTGTTCAAATAAGAAAAGATAGGGTTAGAGAGAGGTATGGTAATAAGAAGAGTTTGGCAAGGAAAGCTGAAGAGGATGTGCTGAAATGGTTTGGACATCTGGAAAGAATGAGTGAAAAGAGGTTAAGAGAGAGGATATATGTGTCAGAAGCAGATTATGAGAAAAGGTAGACTGAACAG
>JAUTXX010151272.1:0-15702 GCA_032273605.1 Panulirus laevicauda | reverse complement strand
TCTTAATACCTTCCACAGAGCATCTCTATCAACTCTATCATATGCCTTCTCTAGATCCATAAATGCTACATACAAATGTATTTGTTTTCCTAAGTATTTCTCACATACATTCTTCAAAGCAAACACCTGATCCACACATCCTCTACCATATATATGTATATATATATATACATTATCCCTGATGATAGGGGAGAAAGAATACTTCCCACGTATTCCCTGCGTGTCGTAGAAGGCGACTAAAAAGGGAGGGAGCGGGTGGCTGGAAATCCTCCCCTCTCTCTTTTTTTTTTAATTTTCTGAAAGAAGGAACAGAGAAGGGGGCCAGGTGAGGATATTCCCTCAAAGGCCTAGTCCTCTGTTCTTGGTGCTACCTTGCTAACGCGGGAGGTGGCGAACAATATGAAAAGAAAGAAAAAAAAATTATGACAATTCAACAAGTAATTAAAGCACTTAAGTATTCATCCTTTTTAGGTAGATTAGAAATGCTAGGTAGAGCTGAAAAAAATTTCCTGAAAAGGAAAAGCTTTTTCTCTTACAAGCAGAAATGTAAGTTCTGCAGTATGGAAAACTCTTTGTCTCAAAGGTGGTATCCCACAAACCATAAGAGACATCTCAAATCTCAAGGGGTTATCCATCTATCTATTTATATCTCTGAAGCCTGCTCCATTCTGGAACTCCTTCAAGGGTGGGGTGGCCATGGCAACAAAGTCTCCATAACTTGTGAACTCCAGTGCCAACTCTTTGCCTTTAAGTGCCTCCAGTGCACCATTTACAGAGGCTATGACTTCATGTTCCTACTGACTACTACCTAATGCTCCAGCCTAATGTTTTTACCAAGTACTTCTACCTAATGTTTCTTCCTATTGCTTCTACCTAAATGTTCTTATCAATTATTTCTAATTATTGCTCCTACCATTTTGCCAAACGGCACAAATAGGACATAGTTATCACCACAAGAAAATGTAGTTACGTAGAATGAGCTGTGTGAGTTAAGTGTTGTCATTGTCAAGTGTTATGTATGAAAAGGAGAGATTGTATGTTTGTAGACGTGTGAGTGAGGCAGAAAGAAAAGATAACTACCTGGGTCAGAGGATTGCAACTTGATATCCACTTAAGTGCTGGCTCTCTATGCACCCGTCACTAACCCTCCCGATACTGTCACAACCTCCTGATACCAAGGTAGATAGTACTGGTAATATACCTCCCTTGTTGTTAGCAGCCTACCAACTACTACCTACAAGGCAGTTACAAAGGATTGCAGCTCTCTTTACTCCATACTTTTCTGATGTGGTAAAAACTTCTCCCTTGCAAAACACCCATTCAGTGGTGAAGCCTCCACTTCAACCAAGTCTACCCTCCCACCAATCAATACCATCCACTCAGCAATGACATCATAAATGTCTTGCTGTCAGTACAGACACAGCTTTTAATTCTCAAAACACATATATCAACCTAATGTTGGTCACGGTGTAGAGGAAGGTTTTTCAAAAGACAAGGGAAAGAAAGGTGTATAACAGTGACTGATAAAAATGCTACCAGGAAAATGACTTACAGAGAGAGAGGTTATCATACTTCAAGCTCACATTTCTCTCCATGGTCAGTTCATCCTGTGAGCCAAGAGAGCATGCCAACCTGGAGAAGGATTAAGATAAACTTTTCACGAAGAAGAGATATAAAGTAAAAAGATTACCTTTGGCGCAATAAGGTTTGTCCATCATGACAGTAGCAACTGGATCACAGCATATCAACCCATAACCCAAAACGATACTCTCTCACCCCAACTCTCATTTGCCTTCTTTCACCTCTTGCCCCTTTCTCTTGACCTCCTGCCTCTTTCTTTTATACATCTCCCAGTCATTTGCATGATTTCCCTGCAAAAATCATCCAAATGCCTCTCTTTTCTCTTTTACTAACAATCTTACTACTTCATCCCCCCACTAACCACCCTTTTTAGTTGTGGGTTTGTCTTTGTATGGCAAGTGCAGGATGGTTGAAGAAGAGGTGTTTAGTGTCGTCTTTATATATTGTGTGTATGATTGAAGTATTTGTCATATTTTTCTGTATATGTAGTGGAAACCACATGATTCTAAAGTGATATGGGCTGTAGTTCAATAGCAGTAGTACTGACAAACTTAGCAGTGAATGTAGAAAAAAGAAAATTTCTGGAAAGATACCAGGAGCACTCACTTTTCAGTACAGGAAAGCATCCTTGTGAAAAACAGCTTTTTAGGGACTTTAAATATTTTAACAAAAGTAAAACAAAAGATTTTTCTGAGTTGATAACGCATGACACAACTAGCTTTGGAAATAAGTGTTTTACCAATTTATGGTTGGCTTTTGTAATTTTGAATGACGCATAAAGATTAAATTTTCATTTCACATTTTAGAGATTGTCAGATCATGTAAAAAAAATCAGAACTTAATAACGTAATGGAGCACCTGAAACCCCAGCTTTCTTGTCAGACTCTAAAATCTGGAACCAAGATGTTTTTCTTAGCTGAATAGATCTGGAGCCAAGATGTTTTTCTGAGCTTACCCAGGAATATACATTGCTGTCCTGTGCAACTAGTTCATGTATAATGGACAAATGATATGTAATCTCTACAAGACAAAGTAGCCAAAAGTTGAATTATTTTCATATGATGCTAGGATTGTGCAACATGGTGAATCTGTGCTTGTGATGTTGGTGAAATGTTATCTGTTTTAATGGTGATTTTGTTAGGTATTATAGCTGCAGATTTTTAGGTTACCCTGGTATACAATCCAAATCATTGTAATAGTCTGTACCTTTTGCTTGCCTCATTTAGACTTGAAAAGGCTATTTCATTTTAAAACTTTTTGTAGGCATAATAGATAATTAAGAGCACAGCAGTCTATTTATGATTGAATGTTAAGTTCTTTTAATTCCTGTATGGAAACCATAGATTTAGTCTCTCAGCATATCTCTTTTCAAGCCTTAGAAAATAACACTCTTTGCATTGCATGAATTTGATCTTGCTTAGAATGATTGCTCTGTTCATGTATGCTTAGGTTGAAGGGCTAAAGTCTAAGCATCCTTATTCATAAGTCGCTGCTAGTCAAGCCCAGATGTGGCCGAGTTTTTAAATATCTTTTGTGTAGTATTTATTTTATTTTGATATATTTATTGTGACATTTTTTCTGTAGCCAGTGTCTTTTTGATAAGGGATTGTAGTGATACCATAATGTAAGTCTAGAAATTATCTAAGAAATGATCATAAAAAATGGCAATACTGTTCAAAGTTAGATCAACATGTACAATAATACTCACAAAAGCAAGTATCAGAATACAAAATGAAATTAATTACTATTTTTTTTGTTTTGATTTGTGTACATTGTATGTTTTTTGTAGTATTTATTTTATTAATTTATCTCTTTTGACATTTTTTCTGTAGCCAGTGTCTTTTTGATATGGGATTGTAGTGATGCCATAATGTAAGTCTTTAGAAAATTTCTAGGAAATGATCATAAGAAATGGCAGTACTGTTCAAAGTTAGATCAACATGTACAATAATACTTACAAAAGCAAGTATCAGAATACAAAATGAAATTAATTACTATTTTTTTTTTTTAATTTGTTTATAATGAATTTTTTCTGTAGCTAGTGTTGTGATATGGTATTATAGTAATGCCTTAAGGTAAGTTTTTTGAAAATTTCTGGGAAATTATTGTAGAAAATGGCAATATTGTTCATAGATAGATCAATGTGTACAGTGATACTTACAAATCAAGTATCAGAATACAAAATTAAATTAATCACAAACAAGAATGAGACTGTTTGCTGGTTTTGGTAAAATATATATGGCTGTGAGGTTGTTTGCTTGCATCAGTAATGTTTATTGTCCACCCTTACTCCATCTAAGCAAACATATTGTGTATAATATGTATATTTAAGTGTAATCTCTGTTATTATTATTTTTATTGTTATTTTATTATACTTTTATACTTGATCACCTTTTCCCGCTTCAGTGAGGTAACATTAGGAAACAGACGAAGAAAGACGCATCCACTCGTATTCACACACATATAATACACAATCATACACCTACATATACATGTCAACATATACATGAACATTATTATTATTATTACACCTACATATACATGTCAACATATACATGAACATTATTATTATTATTATAATTATTATTACATTTTTCATACTTAATCATTGTTTCCCGTGTTAACGAGGTAGTGCCAGGAACAGACAAAGAAAGTCTGCATCTTCTCACATCCATTCTCTAACTGTTATATGTAATGCATGGTAGCCAATACTCTGTCCTATGCACGTCTTTCACCCTCCTGCATGTTCAGGCCCCAATCGCTCTAAATCTTTTCCACTCCATCCTTTTGTCTTCAGTTATTTCTCCTCATTCTCATCATTTACTCTACTTCTGATACATATATCCTCTTTATTATTATTGTATATACATGCACATCAACACATGCACATGTACATACCTATGCACATACACAGACATATACATATATACATGTACATAATTCATACTTGCTGCCTTTATTCATTCCTGTCGCCACCCCACCACACATGGAATGACAACCCCCAAGGCTTAGGGTCTGTAAATTGGAACTCTCTACAGCAGTGTTTACTTGAAGACTAGGGAGAGCTAACTGGGGAGACAGAAAATTTCAAAAGGGCCACATAAGTTTTGTAAAACGTATACATGTAAAATTTTTGTAAAAAACCTAACTTAGCACATAAAATACACATTACATCTCTCCCTTTTATATGTTGTAGTTAGATAATCAGGTTATTTTTCTCTACAACTACAAGTATTACTTACAATATCTCTTATTCAAGTAATCTTTTCTTTCTTGTTTCTCATTCAAGCCACACAGTGAATAACATTGGTTGTGAGGGATACATGGTAACAAAGAGAAAGATGACAGAGGAAGGGGAAGAATGGCCCTATTATTAACAGACAGCACTTTCAGGAAATACTGAAAGATGGTCAATTCAATCAATACACAATGGGAAGGGTAAAAATAGGAAAGATGTGCATATTGTCAATTATATCTAACCTTCCAATGCATTTTTCCAAATGAGAACAAATATAACATGACAACAATGAAGGAACAATCAGGATAGTATATCAGGCAGTAAAATGCACTTCTCAGGCATAATAAAGCACTAATAATGGGGATTACACTAATAAAGAAACAGCTGGGGGAATTTGGATTCCCGTGGATACAAAAAATTCTAGTGTATAAACAAATATTCCTACATCTGCACATCAGTGAACATATTAGAATGATAGTTACTGATATTCCATCATTACTAGAACTTATCTTCACACTCAGTAGCATGAAAAAGGAGAATGATGACAGTTACTGATACTCCATCATTACTAGAATTTATCTTCACACTCAATTGCAAGGAAAATGAGAATATCATACACGATACCTTACACCACTACCAAAACGCAAATGAAATAAACCAAACTATGAGATCGTAAATGTGGACAGCATATAGAAATCTAAAACCTCATATGATTCCCACTGAGTGTAAATCTTCCCAACCCCCTCAGATTAATATAAATAAATAAAAGCATACACACACCATACTGCATGGGGAAGGGGTCCCATCTCTTAACCTCTCCACTCAATCACAATATCTTGAACTTTTTATGGTACAGACTAGGGGTAAAGTTTCTTTTAACATAGTTAATACATTTCATTCTTTAGATTGTTATACTATTTTCTAAAATCAACATTTCTGCTGTCTTAACTGACAAAAACTAAGCACATCTCTGTACCTGATAAATTCACACATTACCGTGTCTGCAGGACATTCTTGAAATCCCAGATCTTCAATATCATGAAGTTGGGCTGACATGTTGAGCAGTTCCTGTCCCTGTGGATATAAACATTTACTTCATCTTTCATATCTTTCCATTAAATCTAGATACAAATCCACTGTATTTTCTCTGGTATTAGGATAATATTTGTTGAGATGTTAGTTATCTTTTCCTTATTCACTGTAAGTACTTTAAGTCACAGACATTAACTACAGTACTTACCTATGTACTGTACTGTTATGTGTGTTGAAATGATGCCCAGATAACCTTATACCTTTCATGAAAAATTTGTTGTTCTTACCTTCTTGTATCTTGAAGCTTATTTCCTGCTTTGTCCCATCCTCATCACTTCACTTTTGCTCAAGTTGAATTTCATCAACCATGTTTCTGACCAACTTTGGAATCTGTTTAGGTCCCCTTTTAAGCTGATGCGATTCTCCTCACTTGTCACTTCTCTCATGACCATTGCATTATTTGCAAATATGTTCAGGTAGGATTACATACCTTAAGTCAAGGCATTAACACAGATGAATAAAAATAATGGTGCCAGAACCAAACCCCGTGGCACTCCACTGGTCGCCTCAACCCATTAAGAAAAGCTTCTCTAACATGTGTTCTTTGTTCCATCCTACTAAGACAATTTTCTATCCATCAAAGGAATCTCCCCACTATTTCAGTCAAGTGATCCAGCTCCTCAACAATCCTCCCATGCAGTACAGAGTCAAATACTTTCAGGCAGTTAAGATACAGACAGTCCACCCAGGCTTCCCTTGTCAAGGAATGGGCTCACTCTCACAGAACTCTAACAGGTAAGTTACATGACTTGGAGTCTTTCACTTTGGAAATTTCTCCTCCACAGAAATTCATCAACTTGCTTTCCAATATTTTTTTCCAGAATCTTACACACCACACATGTTTGTGAGACCAGTCTGTAGTTCACAGCATGTTTCTAATCTCCTCTCTCATAAATCGGTATGGTTTGCTCTTTTTCATTCCCTTGGCACTTTGCCGCTCTCCAGTGACATCTTGAACAGTATCATATGGTTTATTTACCACATCTGCACGTCTCTTCAGCACAGATGTTGAAATTTCATCAGGACCCTAAGCCTGATGGACCAAGCCCTTTTAGTATTCTGTTAATATTTTTTCTACATATCTTAATGATTTCTAAAATTCTTTCCCATTCTATATAAATGGTAAAGGGGCTAGAGTGTCTTCCACTGTAAAAACACTATTGAGCATGTTATTCAGTTTCTCACTTAACCCTCAATAACTTATGCCTCTGAATCCCTTAGCCTAATTTGGTATTCCTTGCCTGATAATTAACCCTAGTGAATCTACAAAAAAAAGTTTTGGATTTGCACCAGCCTTGTCCACAATATTCTTTCCAAAGCTTCTTTGCTCCTCCTTTCCCATCCTGCTATGCTTGTTCCATGCTTTCTTATACAGTGCAAATGTTGGCTGTCTGGAGTGCCATCTATACTTTGTAACTGCACATCTTGAAGCTGCTTTATGACATGTTTAATAAAACAATTCCTTCTTCTTTCTTCTTGTAGCTTCTGTAAATGAAGTTTAAGGTATCCATGCTTCTATTCCTTCACTGTAAATTTCACAACCTCACCACAACGCCCTGGTTCCAAGCTACTGAATATCATTTCCCAGTCTATATTTCCATAGAAATTACTTACTGTCTCAGCTTTGCTCTTTTAATGTCCTCTTTTACCACATATTCAGACTTTGAGCATTCCATAATCATTTCTTCCAATTGGTTTATCATGTATAATGTTCTCATCATCCAAGCTAGTATGTGTGAACATATCAGTCTCTCTCATCCCAATATGCTCCGTTACAGGTTGGTGTAGAAAATTTTCCTGTATACACTCTAAAAACTTGTTTCCATGACTCCCTATCACCTTGAGAATCCAAAATTTCCAACTGTCTCTTTCTAATTGAAATTCCCCATTATCAGTACTTTTACCATCTCTAGGATGGAAATGTTTCAATGCTTCATGTACCATCCTGCCTATTCCTTCACTGTTATCATTGTATGTTTGTTCTGCTATTCTCTGAAGGAGTATATAATAATAACACCACTATGCTCTTCCCTTCAAGTACTATTCCCAGTATGTTGTCTGAATGGGCCATCTTCCACATTTCTTGAAACTTCAAGCGCTCTTTAGTCAAAAGGAATAATCCTCCCTCTCTTCTGCCTTAACTTTCCTTTCTTGCTTACTTATCATGTAACCCTCTGAGCAGAGCAAGTAACAGCTTATCTCTTTAGTAAGCTTAGTTTCCACGTCTCCAGTATTAAGTACACTTTCCCTTATAATCCTTGAATTCTAACTTTTTAAAAATGAACTCTTAATCCATCGACATTTGAATACATTACTTTCAATCTGTCACTACCATCTCCTACCCTCTCTAAAGTTCTATTGGGGCTGCTCCATCCTCTTGCTACATGTGGCATCCCCAGTTTTTGTCTTCTGACTGTGCTCTGATTTTCTTCCTCTCTTCCTTGGATTTATCACATTTGATGAATAACCTAATGAATTCCAAAATGCTTTTAACATTCTTAGCTTTTCTAAGTACTTTCTGGCTTGATGACTTCACATCAAATGTAACCACTAGTGGTGGCCCCCTTCCATCTTGGTTATAATAACCACCAATTCTTCTCCTTTCTATCACAGAAACTCCATCTGACAGTCCCATGACCTCCAGCAAACTTTTTACAATGCATGTCCTCCTTTTTCCCCCCTTTCTTCCTCATCTGACATATGATCTTCCAAGCTAAATATAATCAGTAATTTTCAGTTATCAATCTCCTGCTTTACTGATCTTTCAAATTTTGGTGCCATTCACTTCGGCTAGATCCCTCAGTGTGTAAGTGTCAACCTCTATGTCTCTTAAGTTTCTTAATCTCTCTTTTGGCCAGCAGGCACTGTTTCTACATGGTCCCTACTTTTCTAAACTGTCCATTGACTAGCCCAAATACTTCCTGGTTTGCTTCATCTCCTACAGTGCATATCATTCTTTCAACCAATTCAACTGATTTCTTGTGTAACTCTGTTTGTGTCCCCAGGTCTATGTTCTTCTCCCTCACTCTTCACATTACACTGATCTGCTGCCAAAATGGCACCTAAACTTCCCTACCCTCTACAATCATTGATCATTCTGTGTGAGATATTCCTTTTCTCTACCTGAACAGCTGTCAATATTGATTCAGTGGATCCTGTATATGCTTTTGTCCTTTCCTCTACTTGAAAGGCTGGTAACTGCAGTGCAAGGGTTAAAGTACAGTAGGCCAGTGTTTCACTAGGATATGAGATCAAGGGACAAGATCAGACCCCCTAGCTGGCAGTTAGGAAATTGTTAGACTGTTCTATTCACAGCTTACCTAAAATATCAAGGTTGGTGATGGGTAAGAGTTCTCACACATCACGGCTGGACCTCGTGAAACTTAATTGATCTTTTCACTCATTACAATTGAAATTTCTGAGTATTTGCAAAAAAAGTATTTTTCATTCTTCATCGTTCCCAGAACCTTTGCCCCCTTCCCCACCCTGTGACTCACTTCCACGGTTCCATTCATTGCTAAGTCCACTCCCAAATATCTAAAACACTTCACTTCCTTCAATTTTTCTCCATTCAAACTTACAACCCAGTTAACTTGTCCCTCAACTCTGCTGTACCTGATAACCTTGTTCTTATTTACATTTACTCTCAACTTTCTCCTTTCACACACTTTTCTAAACTCAGTCACCAACCTCTGCAATTTTTTACTTGAATCAGTCACCAAAGCTGTATCATTGGCAAACAACAACTGACTCACTTCCAAGGCCCTCTCAACCTCAACAGACTGCATATTCGCCCCTCTCTCCAAAACAATTGCATTTACCTCCCTAACCACCCCATCCATAAACAAATTAAACAACCATGGGGACATCACACATCCCTGCCGCAGACCGACCTTCACTTAGAACCAGTCACTCTCCTCTCTTCCTACTTGCACACATGCCTTACATCCTTGGTAAAACAAAATTCTATTGCTTTCAGCAGCTCACCTCCTGCACTATATACTCTTAAGACCTTCCACAAAGCATCTCTATCATCCGTATCATATGCCTTCTCCAGATCCATAAATGCTACATACAAATCCATCTGTTTTTCTAAGTATTTATCACGCACATTCTTTAAAGCTAACACCTGATCCATACATCCTCTACCACTCAACAAATTTATGCCTCCATAATTTGAACACTCACCTTTATCCCCTTTGCCTTGGTACAGTGGCACTATGCATGCATTCCACCAATCCTCAGGCACTTCAATATGATCCATGCATGCACTGAATATCCTTACCAACCAGTCAACAACACAGTCACCCCCTTTCTTACTAAATTCTACTGCAATACCATCTAAACCAGCCGCCTTGCCAGATTTAATCTCCTGCAAAGGTTTCACTATCTCTTCTCTCTTAACCGAGCCATTCTACTTGATCCTCTCACTTCACACACCTCCCTGATCAAAACACCCTACGTCTGCCACTCTATCATCAAACAGTCTACCCAGCCTTCCCTTTTGTCCAGACTGAGTTCACTCTCTCATATGACCTCCTTTCCCAAAAATTGTTTTATCTCTCACTAGGGAAAAAACTCCTCTGCAGAAAGTCATCCACATGCTTTCTAATAATCTTTTCCATAACTTTACACATTGCACTTATTAGTGAGACTAGCCTGTAGGTCAGAGCCTGTTCCCAGTCTCCTTATTTGTAGGTTTTGTATTTGCTCTTTTCCATTCCCTTGGCACAATACATCTCTCCAGTAACATTTTGAGCAATAATTCAAGTGTTCTATCAAGTGTATTTGCACACCTCTTTAGCACATATGATAAAATTTCATAAGGACCATAAGCTTTGTATGAGTCAAGTACTTTTATAATTTTTTTCAACATCTTTTTTAGATATCTCAGTGATTTCCAAAACCTCCAAAACCTCCTCCTCATTTCATCACACTGGTGTTGGAGCTACAGTGTCTTCCACTGTGAAAACACTTTTAAACCTTCTATTCAGTTCCTCACATATTCTTACACTGTCCTCTAAAATATTTCCCTCGGAATCCCATATCCTGTTTATCTGCTGCTGAATTGACAACTGGCTCCTGTTAAGTTTATTGTTTAGTTTTGGATTTTAAGCTGCCTTGTCCAGAGTATTGTTTTCAAAGTTTCTGTAATCCTCTTTTCTTATCCTGCCATACTCATTCCATGCTCTCTTATACTTTTCCAATACCATCTGGTTAGAGTGCCATCTGTATCTTTGCCACTTCACATCTCAAAGCTCTCTTGCTTTATGACATCTTTTTTAAACCATTCCTTCCCCTTTCTTAACATTCCCTCTCTACTTAAGGTACCCATGCCTCAACCCCCATATTGTGGATATCACAGATCCTTTCAACACATCACCCTGGTTCATGGCTAGTGAATTCCATTTCCCATTCTCTGTTACAGTAAGATATTAAGGTTTGAGTAGTTTCCATTTCTATATCTCTTCTTTATTTTTTGTCACCTCTGCTCTTTTAATGTCCTCTTTTACTACATATTCAAACTTTAGTATTAATTGTTCACCCCTTCCGACTGGTATGTAATATGCAATGTTCTCAATACCTATGCTAGTATGTGTGCAGATAAGGTCTAGTAGTGATGACGTATCAGTCCCTCTAATCTTAATATGCTTCAGGGCATGTTGGTGCCTGAAATTTTCCAGTATGCATGCTAAATTCTTGTGTCCATGACTTCCTATTGTCATGAGAATCCAAAGTCCCCAGCTTTTTTTTTTTTTAATTACTGAAATCCGCCACTATTGGTAGTTTGCCATCTGTAAGAAGTGAGAGTTTCACTGCTTTGTGTACCAACGTCATTATTCCTTCATTATTATCGTTGTGTATTTCTTCTGGTACACTGCAATTCTTTGCAGGATTATATACTAATATCACAATGTTCCCCTTCCAAACAGTAATTATTCCCATTATGTATTGTCTGAATGGACCATCCTTTACTGTTCCTTGAAACATCAGGCTCTCTTATTAAGAGGGCTAATTCTTCCCCTCCTTTACCTTCCCTTTACTTTTGTTGCTATCATGTACCTCTCTGAGCAGAACAGGTGAGAGCTTATACCCCTTTTGTAAGCTTAGTTTCTCTGACTCCAGTAACATTAGGTTCACTTTCCCTTATACAGTCCTTGAATTCTAGTTCTTTCCAATTAACTATTAACTCATCTACATTTAAATACATTACTTTCAGTCTGACATTACCATTTCCTAACACTCATGCCGTATCTGCAGTTCTAGCAGTGCTGTTTAATTCTCTTGCCAGGGTTTTTTCTGATTGTACTCTTTTCTTCTTAGATCTGTCACAATTGATGAATATCCCACTGAATTCTTCCATACCTTTAAGATTCTTAGCTTTTCAAAGTACTTCTTGGCTAGATGGCTGGATGATACTGTTGTGTGTGGAGAGTGAAGAGGAGTTGCAGAAAGTTGTAAATGTGTTGAATTATGTGTGAGTTATGGATAGGGGGAGAAAGACTGGAAGAGGTGACAGAATATCAGGATTTGGGAGCTGTCTTGGGTAAGTTTGGCAATATGGAAGGAGAGAAGGAGAGAGCAGTTCAGGACAGAAGAGTAATTGGGTCCCTTAATAGAATAATGAAGGGTAGAGGTGTATGAAAGTAAAGAAAGGATTAAGGGACAGCTTAGTCCTCCTTATCCTGACCTATACAGCCAAAATATGGACTTGGAATGAGTCACACTGGTTATGAATCCAGGTTGTGGAAATGAATTATTTGAGAGAATCATGTGGTATGACTCGATGAAATGAAGAAAGAAATGATTGGATGTAAGAGAAATTTGGTATTACAGGGAATGAGTAGACAGAATGCAAAACAGAGTTTACAAGAAGAGTGGTATGATAGTATGATTAAAGGGGTTGTTATGAGAGGAAAACGACCTGTGAGATGGAGAAATTGAGTAGAAGAGCATTGGATGGAGAGAAATGATGGAAGAATGCATGGAATGGTATATGCAAGGGAGGCATGTAAGGACACAGATGGAAAAGGGGAGACTCTTTTGCCATAACCATCCCTTTTGTGGGAGTTTTCATAGGGAATAGACATCAGAGATATAGAAAGATGTGCAAAACAAGAAAAATTCATAGCAATCTTTTTCCCTTTTATGAAATGATAGATTAGCATTCAATAGTAACAGAAAATATAGAATGTTACGACATTCCTTTCTCATCTTTGCTCTGGATATTACCCATCTCTACAATACTACAAACACCATTTCATCAATATCTCAAGACTCTTAATGCACATTGGTGCAAAGGGTAAAACACCTTCATAATATTGAACACAGACCACTGTTACAGGTTAATAGAATATTCCATGGAAAACCAGTGTAGTGGGGTGATGAGGTGATGGAACCTTGCCATCCATCTGATGGAGGTGGGTGTACTACATAGGTGGTCCGTTTATACCATTGATGACACTTGGAGCTCCTAGTCAAAGGGGCCCTAAGGGACATGCCTATATCTCTCTATCTATCTATCTATCTATATCTCTGATGCTTGTTCCCTCTGGGAACTCCCTAAAGGGGATGGCCATGGCAAAAGAGTCTCCATAGTTGGTGAACTTCAGTGTCGCTACTTGGCCTCTAGTGCCTCACCCTCAACAGGCCACTGGCAGAGAGCAACTGTAGCAAAGTGTTTCCAGAAGCTCCTACCAATTGCTTCTTAATGCTCCATCCTACTACTTATTTTTAATGCTCCAGCTTAATAGTGCCTATCCACTACTTATACCAAATGTTCTTGTAGTTGGTTTTTATTAAATCAGAATTGATGCATCATTATATTTTGATTTAGTTTTAGGAATTCTTTGATAAATGTTTTGAATATGGAATTTGGATTCCCAAGATTTGTTTCAAAATTCTTAACATACAGTGTTGCTTTGATTGTAGAAAGTATAATGTTAGATATGTGAGATTTGCTGTAGACAAATTTTCCTTATTGTAGCAAAACTCTTTGTCGTTTCTACATGCATCTAGGTTCGACGAGGGGATGTTCTGTCAGCATGGGCTGGCATCCGACCTCTAGTTCAAGACCCAAACAAGACTGACACTCAAAGTATTGCTCGGAATCATATTGTTCATGTTAGTGAACATGGATTGGTAACCATTGCAGGAGGGAAGTGGACAACATATCGTTCAATGGCATTAGAAACAATGGATGCAGCCATTAAAGGTTGGTCACCCTGAATGTACCAAAGAGAACTTTATATTTGATTATTAGTATATCTTAATGTGAAAATATGTATGTGTATGTGATGTCTTAGAGGTAGCCAAACTTTGACCAATCCAAGACAGAAGAGTAGTTTAAAGATAGGACTTATACTGTACTAAATATTGTATGATCAGGTTTCAGCCAGTTTCACTCATTTATAAACAAAAGGCTAGTCAGTATGTGATAATGGTATGAGTAGTAATGCTTACCGTGCAGAGAGTGGAACTTTAAAAAATGTTAAGTGCAAATTTATTCACACATCTTACAAGTGTGGAACAGTAGATGAATGATGTCATAGTAGGTTAAGAATGTAGTTGTAGAACTTCCAGTTGGATTATTGTTTTTGTAGCCCCAGCTTTATATGTTTACAATGGTAAGGTCGATTAATGTGCCCCACAGCATCTGTAGGTGTCCATCACATACAGTAAGGGCTGTGTTCCTAGAAAATGCAAGTACAGTGGAATTCAGTTTAAACTGAGATAGGTATCCCCAGTAAAAGTGATGTACTGTTCGTAGCTAAAAGCTGTAGTTCTCCCTTTTCATGAAGATTGTGTACTGTACTGCAAATGTTATCGAATGATCATCATACATGATGATGTTGTATTAGATAATGCACTGTGTTGTTTCATGCATGATAAAAGCCTAATGTCAGATGAGAATATTGCTGTCAGTGTCATGTCTGATCCATGTACCTATGATTTTTTTCTTTAGAATTGTGCTGAATTTCACACTCGTGTCATTATCTTTGTTGAAAGTGGGGTAGTCTGAGACAGTGCTTCTAATTCTGTTTGGTTATTTTTTTGACAGCACATGTTCTTTATTCTTTAGCAGTACATGACTTCTAAGGCACTGGGGTTGTTTCATTTATTTTCAAGTCATCAAAGTATCTCCAATTTAGTTTCTAGTATTAACATTGCCATAGTCCTCTTCATAGACGTTCATTACTCATAGAAGTTGAAGTCTGCAACTTCAAGTCTTTACATAACAAACTTCATGCGAATATTATCTTCATGTTTACTTTAGCGATGTTCTGACAGCATACAAGATGTTTTCCCATGATGCATTGCATGTGAAGATGATAAAATATGTAGCACATAACTGCTAACTTGTAAATTTTAGCTGAGTACAAAAGAAATTCAGGTGGTAAAAAGTAAGTTGCACACTTGCAAGTGCAGTTCTCATGAATTTGGTATTAATGAAGCTTAAGTGCACTGGCCATTAAGTCCCAGAGAGCTGTTAACAGACATCTAAACATAAACTCCAATCATGCGTGAGCAGCATGTGCATTCTTCTTGTGTCCTGACTGTGTACAAGATGTTTTCCCATATTGAACTATATATGGGGATGATGAAGTATACAGAACACAACTGCTTATTTGCAGATTCTATCTATTTCTTTATTTATTATACTTTGTCGCTGTCTCCTGCATTAGCAAGGTAGCGCAAGGAAACAGACAAAAGAATGGCCCAACCCACCCACATACACATGTATATACAAACACGTCCACACACGCAAATATACATACCTATACATCTCA